>OZ022579.1:24376688-24504188 GCA_963669155.1 Arbacia lixula | reverse complement strand
TGATGTATAATTAAAAATTGAGCTTGAATTATTGCTTAGTAGTTTACCATATAGGCTCAGCTACTTTTGTAAAATGAGAAATCTTCTTTATCCTTTTAAATGATATATCATCATTATAAAAATATATGAATATCCTTGCGTGTGGAATTCAAATGATTGAGACGTTTAGAGCGTGGTGTTCAAAATCACATTATCAGTTGACGGGGTCTGCAGGCATTAGACTGTATTTTCAGACGACCCACCTTAAAATCAATCTGAATTGTAAAAGGAAATGCAAAAACATCAACATTCACTTTTCAGTACCTTCTGAGGGAAGTTCTTAGACGGTCTGATAAACGCTGTATTGTGTGCTTAATGCCACAGCATTCACACAAACTTACGTCACCTTTAAACAATAATATTGTTTGAATATTCTACTTTATAAACAAACGCAACAACTACAGTATCAATTATCAAATCATTGCAATTATGTCACATCAACTTCATACGCACCCATCCTACCCATTTCACTTCCCTCTCTTCGATTTATTCTCTTTTTTCGGTTCATAAATTTTTGGTACCTATGTATGTTTTAAATGAACTTACTTGTGTGTATAATGCATACAATTTGATTTCTTTTTATTGGTTTTGTTTCCTTATATTAACATTATTAAAATGGGTCTAATCTACAAGCCTAACTTCTTTGGACCCCTCCACTATCTCAATTAACTTTGTCATAACGTAATCATGTTTTTTTTGTATGACACAGTTTCTTTGCTTTATGTCTTACAATGATTAATTAATTTGGATAAATAATTAATGCACTTGTATGTTCTAGCATTTATTTTGCAATCATCTCTGTATTTTGGTATTTTCTCTTGTATTGTTTTTTTTCTGTTCTAGTTTGATCGAGAATTATTACCATGTAGTTTATTGTATTTTGTTTGGTACTATAAACGATGGCTCGAGTAGTAAATCCACTGTCATTGACGCTCTTATCTTCATGTACTTTTCACTGATTTGGCTATAACTTGAATAGAAGTCTGCTGGTAGCAATGACTTCGGCATGCACAGATCCTCTTCAACCACTTTAAACAATTCACCAAATATCGCATTCACTCTTACCCGAGAAATATTCTTTGCCCCAGAACTCTCTCTCTCTCTCTCTCTCTCTCTCTCTCCGTCTCTCTGCCTCTCTCTTCACCATTTTCTCTTACTCTCTCCCTTTGTCACTCTTTCTCCACCCTCCTCTCTCCCTCTCCCCCACACTCACGCTCTCCATTTCTCTGTCTTCGCCAAATTAATCATTGCAATATCGATTTTTCGGAAGATCTCGGTTACCAGTGAGTTTAAGAGTGCGTGTGATTATGTCGGTTCCAGGGGGTATAACGAGAGGAACAAGTCAACATTTACCCGGCTTTCTTGGCGTAATGATTTCTGCTCTCTCGGTTGAGCCATTGATCGAGGCAGCTGTCTCCACAGCGCTTCGAGGTGAGGACTAGCGGGCGGGGAACCGGCGGCCTGGGGAGGGATGGAGGTCGCGATTCGGTGGTGAGGATCACGCGAGGTGCAGGTTTCGTCAGCACATGGGTAAGGAGGGTTGGGGTATCCCCCCCCCCCCCCATTATCAATGAGATAATGATTTATTGTTTACCAAGTTGGCCTCTTCATTGTGATCACTGCTTTCGATTGGTATGTTGCATTTTGTTTACATCCCGGTCATTGGCTGAAAGGAATCTACCACGTCCCTATCTATATCGTAGGGATACGGATTATAGCTACGTGTACTGTATTGTATGTTGATTAAACATCTTGTTGAATGACACACACACAAATGCCGATACTGGTGGGTTTGAACCACTATTCTCCACATTGGACGACATGGCAAAGAACCACTAAACATGCACACAGCTGTTTTTGTAATTATCCGGAATGCTAACGCACTAATACACTAAGGAATGCATGTTCAAATTTGCACCTGTGCGGGTGCACATACAAGTATTAAAATTAGCAGTTTAATGGTGCACGTAGGCCTATACATGATAAAGGTTTTACCAGGAAGGTGTAAGACATGGAGTCAGCATGAAGACTAATTTGTTCCTACACCAGTTGCGTTCATTGATAAAACAATATAATATTTGACGAGTTTGGTTCCTTGATCCAGTGACGACCGCCGCCAAATAAGCAAGACAAATTTTGGATGCATTTTGAGGAATACATATTCTGTATGCACAGGAGATTTCAGGAGCACTTCATGTACTTAAGTGCATGCGCAGTAGTAGTACATCATAATGATACGATTCTGTGAATTTCAAATTATATTGTTGCTTTGTTTTTGTGATAAATTAAATATACTGTAGAAAACATGTCAGAGAAATGCCTTTATATCGCACATTGAGCAGTCATATTTCCTTAAAATTGTCTTGCAAATCGTTTATTGAGTGTTCCATCTCCATGGAAACAACCTCAACTTCGTGTCCGGAGATGTCTGAAAAAGTTACGGACCAAATTCTTTCTACAATTTTTTTCCAAATTTCCCTTCCGCTCATCCCCAAAACTAAGATCAGCTTTTAACTCACAGCGAAGGCTGAATGGTTGACATATTTTTCAAACCAGATTTTCTTTTGTTATTCAGAGGAAGGCACTGCCTAATTAGAAATACTGCTAAATGTTTAAAACACCTGAATGTCTTGAATGGTCAAAGGAAGTCTATCCGAGCGCAGTCCATGATCCATAGGTCCATGATCGTACATAACCCCAATGAAAAACAACAGCAACCGCAACTGAATGCCGGGAGTCATGCATCCAATGTACGTGTTCTATAATGCAAATAACGTAACACCGTTCCATCTATAATTTAAATTCTGATGTGTAGTGTGTCATGTCTATTATGTCTCAGGGGAGTTTCTCATCAGAACGATGGAATGATGCCTGCTCTCCCACGCGCTTACAACAACATCTCTCGAAAAACGTGATAATGACGACGTTTATCTGCTCTCCACGGACATGCGAAATGTGTTTTTAGTGCTGATTAGTCTTGTGCGCATGGGTGTCAATCGAGTGGCGCTTTCCATGAAAGAACCTTGCAATTGTTACGTCACGACGAGATACATACTCAAGGACCAATCAGGACGTACGTGCATGCATTTACATCGAGTGCTTGTCTCAAGCGATTCGATAAGTTCAATGACCCTTTGCCAGGTAGATTGTAGCCTCAACCCCAGGCTTCGGAGTGGATATACACAACTAATCTGGACACAACTAAGGTCTGGTTATCAAGACTAGTTCTTCCTCCGTTTCTGCTCTCGCTCCTGAGAAGAGGTAGGATTGATAGAGGACTTAGTCTGTATTGTCAGACTTAGTTGTTTACAAACTCAGTTATCGGTTATGTCCATGCTCCCCACCGCCCAAAACCTAGGCTATAGCTAGAATGCTGAATTCATATGTGTTACATTGTATTTGTGACAAATGCATTGACGGTACATGAACAGTCAATGGTGTAGACGTGAAATTTCTCCTTTGCAATTCAATTTCAATTTATAATTTCAGCTGATAATGATGTGCTATTACATTTACATTTACATGTACAAATCGATTCAAACTATAAGCATAAACCCAAAAGGCACATGAATGTACTGTAATTATACAATATCACATTTATGCAAACATTTGTAGCTATCGTTGTGATGAAAGGACTATGACTAATATAAACATATCACATACACATAAAAACAGTGAATGCGAATACAAAGACTTGGTACAAATTGGGTTGCTAGCATAATTTGCCAGAATTCTGTTACCGATGTCCTTATGTGTTTTATCCTGAATGATTGGATTCATAGTTTTCGCAAAATAACATACATTTGTTTTACCCCAGTAACACATATTAATTTGATAATTATTCAAGTTAAAGTCTGAGGGTAGCACACCTATGAAGTATAAACAATATTAGATTTTTTCACGCCAGATGGGGTTATTTGGTAATCTGCTTGTTTATCTTTCTATCATGTCCCTCTCTGTTTCCAATATCATGTTGCTCTCTGTTACTCTTTGTTTAATATCTCGCTCTTTCTCTCCACTCTTATGTACCACTACCATGTTCCCCTTTCATCCTTTCTATGAACTCTCTTCCTTCCCGCTCTCCTACTCCTGCCCCCCCCCCCCCATCGCTCTCTCTCTCTCTCTCTCTCTCTCTCTCTCTCTCACACACACACACACACACAAACATACACACATACCAACTCATACACAGAGACACACTCACTCTCTCCCTCCTTCTCACCGTTTCTATCCCTTTTGGGGGATATATTTCACATCTCTCATTTTCTTTCTGCCAGTGAACATCTCCCTCTATCCTGTTCTGCCCTACTCTGACAAAAGGAAGCAAGTGACAAATCACTCAAATCTGGTTATTGATATTCTTAGATTGTACTCAGCATTCCCTATATATGGCCAAAATCCGAAAAAGAAATATTTATCTTGCTGCGAGATATTCAACATGTTCAATCTAACATGATGTGGTGTTGCGTTGATACCAATGCAAGTGACAGACACATTTTGCTCATTTACAAGAAAATTTTGTTAGTTCCTCCCTTTTGTCAGAGTAGGGTAGTGTTGATCTCATATCCTTCTCTTCCCCCTGTGCCACCTCGCTGCAAACCATCCCATTTCAATTCGCTGCTTTACATAATGACTATGCTTCAATGTATATTTTGCCACTCCACTGGGAGTCAGCGTGTAGCGTACGGAGAACGTGCCTGGACTACATAAGTCCTTTCCATTCTACAAAGGAACATTGACAAAATGACGGCTGTTTGGTCCCTGGGTAAAATCCAGTTTTATAATGTTGAGTTAATTTGCCCCTAGCGTTGCCCCCCCCCCCAAAAAAAAAAAAAAAAAAAGAAAAAAAAAGAAAAAAAAAATAGATAAATAAATAAAAAAAATCATGAAAAAATAATTTAATTACAAAATTTTTATTTGTATATTTGTTTTTCTTTGTTTTATTTATTAGTATCATTGACCCAGGGTAGCCCCTTCGTTAGTTAGACACTGTTCTACCAGAGGACCCTTCTTTGACATTTAACACAACATGGTTTACATAGATACAAACAAATAACATGTACGGTTCAGTGACAAATATACATCATCTTTTTCTGACACATTCTCTGCGTGCCTTCTTTCAGTGACCAGAAGACACGATTTGATGACAATAAGACAAGGATCAGAGCAAAGGCCCATTTTGTTGCACGCTAGAGATAGAATAATGCTTCAGCATTGCCGAGTAAGGTAATATTTTTAAAGTTATCATCAAATTGAACATATTGAATCATTTACAAATTCACCGAAATAAACTGCGTAAAAGGACCAAGGAAAATCCCAAACTCAGGGTTTAGCATAATTACATCCGTAAAACAAATGCAAGGTTACTATGACAAGGTATAAAACATGGGAAACACATGAAGAAATCGTTGTGAATGTGATTGAAAATTTATCGGCCAACTACAAATGAAGGAGTTACAAAGTAAGCATCAGTTGGCGTTGTCATATAGGTACCAAGAAAGACGCTTGCCCTAATGGCCATTCTAAACACAACAAAAGCACTAAACACAACAAAAAAGTACCCCCTCCCCCTTCCCCTGAGCAAAATAGCACATCTTTTTATCGAAGAGGTTTTGGGCAAAATAATCTGGCAGGATTGTTCCTTAACTTATGTGTGAAAATCAAATTAATCCAATTAGTCATGCATGAGTGGAAAAGTTTTAAAGACAAAAATGTCATTTTTCAAAAATCGCAAGGGTAATTTGGGGATTCCGTGATATGGATTTTGGATGAATTCCATTTGTGGTGCATAGTTTATGTCCTTTCAATGTGTATCATCCATCTCTCGGTGCACTAACACCTATCCCGACACTTAACCCATTGTTCTGGTTGATTGAGCACTGCTTAACAAATACGTATCCCTCTTGAGTTTGAAACTTTTAAAAAACCTTTATTTTTGTGAAAAAATAAAACTGGATATTTTGACAAAGATGTAACATGACCTGCTATGTAAACATAAGAAGGCATTTTCGTGTCATGGTTGGGTGAAAACACTTAAAAAATCGCACAAGAAAAGGCAAAATGTATTGTTAAAACGGTAGAAACAATTACCCTTGTGACTTTGGAAAGTGACATTTTTGCCTTTAAATTTGCCCACTCATGCATGACTAATTGGATTAATGTGATTTTTACACAGAAGCTAATCAAGAAATGGAGGAACAATCCTGCCTAATCATTTTGCCCAAAACCTCTTAGATAAAAAGTTATGTTATTTTGTTTAGTGGGGGGGCGGGGGGGGGACTTACTTTTTTGTGTGTGTTTATCTGGTCCTACGCGGAGTTTCTCCGCTCGGATGAAACGATTGATCAGCTCTTTATTTACCATGTTTACAGATTTTAAAGAGTTTGTTGCATTGCCGTAGCGGGAAACACTGCCGTCCCACTGCACTGACTACAGGCGGAGAGCGGCAAAGGGAGCCGGAAAGCGCTCCCGTGCCAATTCACCTTTCAGTATAAAATTGAACAACCTTGGTGCTATAACTTGTCTATACTTCTGGCAGAAAGCACTCGTTATTCCGAAGGTTCACTATTCCATCTCGTTTTCCCGGCTTCGCCACAGATTATTTCAGTTTCGGAATAACGAACCTTATTTCGTTTTCGGATTACCGAACCTTATTTCGTTTTCGGATTAACGAGCCTTCGGAGTAACGAACCTTATTTTATTTTCGGATTAACGAACCTTCGGAATAACGAACCATATTTTATTTTCGGATTAACAAACCTGCGGGACAACGAACCTTCGGAATAAGGCCACAAATGATCGGATTAACGAACCCTTTTTCGTTTTCAGAATAACGATCATCGAGGTATAGGCAATTTACGTGTTTCGGAATTACGAGCCTTCGAAATAACGAACCTTCGGAATATCGAACTGTTACCCTTCTGGCGACGCCAACTGGAGTTAATTCAATATCCTCTCGTGTGTGCTTGATAGTAGCGTTTTCCTCAATTGCTGGGAAAAAAAATCCCACACTTTTGGAAATTATTTTTCAGGTTTGTTTTTTTGTCCATTCTTTGTCGATTGTTTTTGTGTGAGGTTCCCTAGTGGTTCAAACCTTTCGTTTTCTCATTTTCCGTTTCTTTTTCAAGTAACCTACATATGGTTACGTGAACATGTTGGACAGTTCTGTGTAAAATAGCAAATTCGCCATTATGTGAACCACCAGTAGAACAACGCTTATATGTGAACGGACCTTTCACAGTCTCATATTCTTATCAGATCACATCATCATGCAAAGTGTCACAACAGGTCCCTGACGTACGTGCGGCAATGACGGGCTAATTTCCTGTTACCTGCGCGTTCCTGACTGCCTCCATCTCATCTCCTGCGTGCGTGTGGGCGCGCGGTTCACAATGTCACTGAACTACCGCTATCGACCCGATGCGCACCCTCCCTTTTCTCAGGGGGATCTAAATACCACGAAAAATCAATGGTGAAAGGTATACGGGTTTTACCGGGACGACGCACCGCGAGCCCCACAGGGAGGATGTGATTGCGTGACCTGATAGGCAGCGGTAGGGTGGATACAGTATCAAGCTACAATTTCCTTGTCTCTGGTGCAAGTTGGTTTGTTACCTGTTGAGCACTTTAACTGAGTTGGGGTGGAGCGATGTGATGCAACAAATTAGGTAGTGCAATGACTTTCGCTGACTTTTGATACCGAGAAACCTTCTAGGAAGCACTACTGAAATGTGCCTATGGTGGTGGTGGTGGTGGTGGTGATGGTGTGTGTATGTGTATGTTTGTATGCATGTGTGTGTGTGAGTGTGTGTATGTGTGAGTGTGTGTGCATGTGTGTGTGTGGGGGGGGGGCGGTTAGGTAGGACACTATTGCAAGGTGAGTAAATCTCTCTCTGTAAAATGCGCGATTCCGTAAGCCCCATTCAGTCGTACACAAACCCCGTGCGTTATGCGTGCTGGTCGGACTAGTCTAGCAATCTCGGAAAGTGTCCGACAACGTCCGATAGCGACCCGAAGTCAGAGGCTTCACGTTCTGAAAATTCGCAGCCTGCGCGCACTACTGCACTGTACTAGATATATGATGCGAGCTGTATGTACCGCTCAGCTAGCTCACCGAGCAAGACGTTGCCGATTACACAGAAGAACATCGGCACCTACCCTTGCTACCTAGCCTGGCCTGCCTCGCCGCGCGGGCCGTGGGTGATCGTGTGCGAAGTGCATGCGCCTGAATGATAGCGAGATTATGAGGTTATGCGAACGACAGTACGTGTAGTAATGGATTCGACATATCCGCACAAAAGGACATAAAAATAACCCAGTAGTACTAGCGCTAGGATATACCTCCACAATGCCTACCGAGAGTTGGTCCGACAAAGAAACAGTTATCTATTTGAAAGTCGCGGCCCAAAAGCAGGCTTAAGCTTAAGCGATTGGATGAGGAGTTCGCCCTCCACCTTCTCCATCGCCATGTCTTACAGACCCCGGCACTGATGGAGAGCCCAGCAGGGGTGACTCTGATCTATATGCGATGCGGCCAGCGGGGGCGCGGCAGGCCGGTGTGATGGCATATTCCGTTCCTATTATATTTGGTTCTCAGAACCAAATATCCCGGTATATATCGTTCTGGAACACGATGAACCGGTATATTATGTTCCAGTGGTGTGGCATGTTGTTCTCATAGGCAGATATCGTTCCAACTGACCAAGTATCGTTTTCGCGTAAACTTTTGGGCGATCGGAAATAATCGCTAACTTCAATTTATGGCTTGAGAGAACGAGACACTTTCCCATAGATAAGAACAGGAATCGCACACCGCTAGCGAGCAACTTTCCACACGTTAATATCTAATTGAAGTGAGCAACCATTTTTAATGCGCAATTACTTTTAGCACAACCTCCACATCTTCGAATCACTGACAGCCTTTTACAGTCAATCGGCAGCGCTCGCTCGTTCTAGAGAAATCGTGAGCGTTTTATTTTTCGTCTCGCGAAATCTCACGCGCAGATTTTTCTGCACCTAGATTATCAAGGAATTCGACATGCTCGCAAGATCTTTTGCTGGTGTCTTTTGTAAGCATACTGATCAGGAATTTTTTTAGACAGGGATTGAGATTATATGTTTCTTAATAAATATTTTCATTTTTTTTTTCGAAATCCGCAAAGGAGTTTTTATGTTATTTGCTTTCAAAAACAGTCCTCATTTTTCTTTAAATATGTAAGCTCTCAGACCTTGCTGGATCCTGATCGACCCTTCTATGGATTGTACGGCAACGACAGCCAATACTCCAGCGGAGATTTTGATTCCAATATTGTCTGGGCTCAAAAATAAAACATTTGTGCTATTCGTCTTCAAAGTGACGCGATATTTCAGAAATCGTACGGACTTCGCAAGCGATATATATGTAAGTTCTCAGACTTTGCTGGATCCTGACCCTTCTACAAATTGGACGGCAACACCAGTTACAGCTTTGGAAAGCCAGTACTCCAGTGGAGAATTTGTTTCCAGTTTTGTTTGGGCTAAAAAATAAAACATTTGTGCTATTCGTCTTCAAAGTGACGCTAATTTTCAGAAATCATACGGAGTTCGCAACCGATATTCGTCCGCAGGCAGCAGAAAACACGCGATTTTATTTTCAACTCGGTAGTCATGACCTTCACTTGACCTCACGAAACGCGAAAAAGGTCTCCCTTTCAAACTGCGATATCTCCGTGAATAAACCATATTTTTGTACACTTTCTTTTGCAACTGTATGTTGGAGGTCGAAATGTACCAAGTATGAAAAAAACATTTATCAAAACAGGCAGAAAGATATTGCAAATTCGAGATAAATATGTGGTTCCAATTAAATAAAGAAAAATGAAAATAAACTCTATATTTCAATGTCAATCGCTTTTGAGCCCCCAACACTCATAGATCATCTGAAGCGGAATCTATTGTACTTTGTGAATATACCATTTTGTTTCAATCCCTCCTTGTAGAAGGGTCGAGGATCCAGCAAAATATCCACCATGTTCAAATTCAAACTGCATGAGACATGACGAAGTTGTGAGCGATCCTTACCAGCCAATCATAGTCCGTGACCATTGAATCATCGGTTGCATTTCGTTATTATCGTGGACTATGATTGGCTGGTTAGGATCGTTCACAACTGCGTCGTATCTCGCTCATTTTGGATTTGAACATGGCTCATGTTTTGCTGGATCCTGACCCTTCTATGGGGGGAGTTTGAAAAATAATAGTATCTCCATGAAGTACAATAAATTCCGCTTCAGATGACCTCTAAATGTTAGGGGCTCAAAAGCGATTGATATTGAAATATAGAGTTTATTTTCATTTTTTTTAAAATTTTTATTAGAACCACATATTTATCTCGAATTTGCAATATTTTTCTGTCTGTTTTAATGAAATGTTTTTTTCACATTTGGTAAATTTCGACCTCAAACATACAGTTACAAAAAAGCGTACGAAAATATGGTATTATCCTGCAGATATCGCAGTTTGAAAAGGAGACGTTTTCCGCGGTTCCAGAGGTCAAGTGAAGGTCACGACTACCTCACTGAAAATAAAATAAGCGTATTTTCCGGTGCCTGCCATTTGGCTGTTTAGTATTAACTGTACATAGAGATGCTGTACTAGAGCCGATATAGCCTTTGGACAAGGCACTGTGGGTGCGGGTTGTCCCTCAGTTGTATCAGCAGTTGTATCCACGGAACTATGTATCCCGTGCGCCGAAATATGCCTACACTCCTGGCGGTCCGAAAGCTCTTCCGTTCACCCCTCGTCTGTCACTGCATACTGGGGTTAGCGCAGTTAGTCTCGTTCCAGGCGATAGTGGGGTATTGCGCTGACGGAGGAAATCATCAAGGGAATGTAATGGTACAAAGAATAAGACGAAGAAAGAGAAAGGGGAGATAACGAAAATGTATCACGTACATTGCTGCAAAGAAAGGGTGCTGCTATTATCATTGTCTTGATGACTGTTTAAGAGTTCAAGCCGGCAGAAGTTGTTGCTGGTCTAGACTGAGTGTAGGCTGTAAATGGAGCAGTAGCAGCAAAACAAATATTTGTGAATGTGCCGTTAGTTTGTTCGCTATCCAGCATTAATAATCAACCACCCCTTTGTTTATTCAAGAAGTCTCTGCATTGCTCCACTCAGTATTTACTCTGAATACCCCGTTGCTGTATATGTGTTGATGTTCCATGGAAATATATGTGTTATGTGAAATACTGGCTCTTGATGTGTATAGTGAATCTCACGGTGCTCACAAAATTCATGTTTTGATGCTCACCTCAAATCTTAATATTCAGGTTTTATCAACACACAATGAATTTTATGCCGAATATGGGCATGTAGGGCCTACGTTAGAGATGTGTGAAAGCATGCCAGAATGTCATTTGAGTCTTGCAAAATGTGAACAAAAAACTGTTGTATCAACATTGTTTCAAAGATTACACTAACATATACGTCCACGATTACAGTGAATGCCATTGCTAAACAGTACAATGCACTCTTGTCACATTTTGAAAATATTTGGTTTTATACATAAACTGTTTATGAATTATTTGTCCTTGGTTAATATAGAGTTTGGCAGTAGTTTGTGATATTCAGTACTCAACCATTCTCAATGATATAAGACGGCAAATACTGACCTTGGACTGAGGGAGAGTTGGAACTTTATCGCCCTCTTATCAGATATTCAAGCTTAGATTTTGCGTACTTTATTGAAACGAGAAGGAAGGGGCACCCTGCATAAAAAGAGGGTTATCAAGTCTCCTTAAGCCCGATCAGTGCAGGTCTTTTTGGAATATTTCGATAACATGAAAGCAGACAATAATGTGGTCAGGAAAGTGGGTGTGTCTTTAGCGTTAGCCTTTTTCTTTTTATACAAGAAATGTTTATTGTTTTCTTCTTTCTTTTTTTTTTTTTTTACATATTATCACTTATTTTGTAAGTGTATATTCAAACTGAATCTGTTGCTGTATAAGTTATTCTTTCAACCGTGTGATGGATGCATGAGTGTTGCAACTCAACATACACAATTGTTAACTACTTAATGCACATAATACATGTATTACTTTGTGCCTGGAGATGTTTTTAAGAAGAAATTGAAGATTGAAGATGCATCAATATGTTGACATCCATCATCACAAAGCATCTGTTTATTTAATGTGTTGTGTATATTCTGTTAATGTCGAGTACTAAATGTGTGTGTACACTGGGTTTTCTGGTCTGAGGCATACCCATTTTGAGAAGAACAAGATCCTTTTTAAGATGGCAGTACCTATTCAATGTCTTTGTGTATATTATTGATCAAAAGCATTGTTGTTGCGCGTTGTTGCGAATTGTTGTTGCATATTGTTATCTGGTAGAGCATAATTAGTATCACATCTGTAGTATAACCTCACTAATGTATGATATCATTTTTATTGCAAAAAAAATATCACATATGTATCCAATCATTTGTATTGTGCTGAAATACAAGTATTTGAACTTTTCATATATCTAGCAGGCTTGAACGTCACACTAGTTAAAGCATTAATTGTGAACTTTGCATACAGACATTTTTATGGAAAAGTAAGCCAGCAGAGTGCACGCATGTTTATTGCTTATGAGGAGATCTGGATTTTTAAGTCTAAACGAATTGGGGTATTTATTTGCAAGAAATTCGAAGCCTACCCCCTTCCCTTGAATAAAAAATGAAATCATAAAGCAAAATCAGGTTTTACACAATGAGCACATATTTTGCTTATATTCATAACAAACGGTGTACTTTTTAATCTGTGTGTAATTCAGTTAGGCATATTTCTTAGACCTTGACCTTTTATGTTTTACACTTTCAAGGGACACAATACTCATTCATGTTTGATTTAGTTTAAAACAAACTATAAAATAAACTATATAAACTATATACTTCTCTACTCATCAGCTCTTCACGCTTTCTGGTTTACAGTCCTTTTCAGGACTACACTCACATTTCGAAAGAATACTCTACTTTCAAATCTCCACTTTCTCGCCTGTCCATTTCACCTTCAATTCTATCCACTTTTTCTCATCTCAGTCCTCCCAGGACTTTAAACATGGTTTACCGTAAACCTCTCTCGTGATTGATCATACCACCATGCAAACCTTCAAACATCAAACTATATTCTGTATCAATCAGTGTTTTGATGAATCATGTTAAACGTATATGAATATGTGATTAGTCACATTGTTACCCATAAGGAGATATTTGTGAATGGTCTCGTGCAAAGATTTCAATAAAATCTGAACTTGAAGATGAAATGATAATGGTGATTCCTAGCGTTTTTATTTTGATGTAAGAATTAGGTTTACATAGCATGGACATTCTCTATGCACAATCTGTATACTAAAGCAAATAATGGTAACCAAGAAGTAAGTTATGCAGTACTAGCAATGTGATGCTTTATATATGGCAAAGTTGTCTCTTCAAATTGATTTAAAGTTAAACATAACCATTGAAGATTAATGTTTTTCAAAACTTCTCTTTCTGTGCATTTCAATTAAAAAAATGTTACATCATATAAACTGTATTATTGGCTTAAACGAGAAGGTGTCCCCTTGTTCTCCAACTTTCTTTCTCAATTAAACGATTGCAGACTATCAGTCGTTTTGTCATTAATCTCTTACTCAAAAATCTACTCCAGGCAAAAATATATTTTGTTTACTTCTCCATATGGGCCGCTGTTTTCTGTGCCTCATTGAAAATTACACAGGCTTCATGTAAATGGCGGTTTAATCTATTGTGTTCTGAATTATCAAATTAATTTCTTAATGAAATTTATTTACTGATATTAATTTCTAACTGAATTAAACAATTGCTGACTTTGAGTCCTTCCCCTTTGATCTCTTACTCGAAAATCTACTCCAGGCAAATATATAGTTTGTATACATCTCCGTTCGGGCTGCTGGTGTCTTTGTTTTGCCTCATTATAAAATACATGGACTTCATATGGGAAATATGTTACTATTTGACCCTGATCAATTATTGGTCAGATTTGGACTTGTGTGTATGAGATAATTATTTCAGAGCACAACAACCCCGATTGTGCACCACACATGTGAGCCCACGTGGTATTTCTGCCAGAAGCATCATGTATTATTATTATTATTATTATCATTATTATTATCATTATTATTATTATTATCATTATTATTATTATTATTATTTACACTTTGTTGTTAGTTCCAGGAGGATGTTGCAGATAGGTTTTCAATCATTGTAACTTAAATGTAGTGGTAGCTAATAAGAAAACATATCTTCAACATGGCCCTGATCTCTGATATCATCCAAACTTTCTATTCGTAAGCATGTGAAGTTATGCATATGCATCTGAACAAAAGCATAAGATTTATCGTCTCGCAAGCGTGACGATCTTGCCACCATTCTGTAAAAAAAGACATATTTTCAGTCCTTCGTATCTGTTTTCCAAAACCATAAGGACTATAAACTTCACCCCTTCTCCTACGATGTTTGATGTGACAGGGTTGTGTTTTACTCATCATTTTGCAACTACATGCACCACTTTTGATCATTAGATGAAAGTGCTTCTCTTTCCCCGTTTTTTCTTCAATTTTATTTTTGCTTTTATGATTTTTTTTCTTTACATAAATGTACTTTAATTGGCATTTCTTCTTTGAATGAATCATACAAATGAATATTCCCGCAGCAGCATCTACCTGTCGCAGCCCGTGTTAGTTGGTAGATTGGCTGCTCCATCTATCCATTGATTGATTCTATCCACCTTCGCTGCCCTTCCTCTGCTTGCCTACCCGGTACCGAATGGTGGCCAGCTGTATGTACCGTATAGGGAGATCGAGTGGAAGTAAGAATAATATGTAGTGGGGGAGAAAGTAAGAGAGATACACTGAACTCCAAAAGTTTAGGAACGCCTGCATTCAGTGTATAATTGGTGAGCTTTATTGATATTCAGGCTCATAGCATAGTTCAAGTTTCGTTTTAAAGTGAATAGTATAAAAGAATGTACATTTTATCCTTGATTCAAACAAACTTATATCTAGATATCCAGAGCTTTTCACCATTTTACAGGGTTAAATGCGTAACTTCATTCATTTATCCTTTTCCTAGTTAGAAGTCAAACACACAAATAAAATTAAACGATATTTAGTGTTTAACTTGTATGGAAACCTCTTCTTTTTAATTTAAAAACATAAATGACAAGAAAGGGGATGGAAATCTGTAGACTGGGGCGGCCAATCCATGATTGCCAGGACTTGTGTCTCTTCCGTTTTCTTCAAGTAGCCTTTGCATATTCTTTGAATAGTCGTGACGTGTGCTTTGGGTCATTGTTCTACTGGAAAACGAACCCTCCTCCGATCAGGCGTTTCCCTGAAGGGAAGGCATTCCGCTGTAGGATTGAATGATAGCCTTGCTGGTTGAGGATACCCTCTACTCTGTGCAAATAAGAAAGATTGGATGATATCAGAGATCAGGGCCATGTTGCAAATAGGCTTTCTGGGTAGCTACCATTGATGGTAAGGTAGAAGAATTTAAAACCTATATGCAACATGCTCCAGGAAAGTGTAGAAAATCAATGGACAAAAAACCGGGCAGAAAAGTAATAAGAAGAGGAATATGGAATAATGAAAAACGGAACAACAAAGATGATAAGGCTCTGGATGATTGTTGTCATCAAAGATAGAAGGAAAACAACAATTAAAGTCAATATTTCAACAACAAAAAAATAAAAAGTTAAGCGATGGTTGCCAGGAGTTCAGGTGTCGTGACTTCGGGCTCATCACCCTTTACCGACTACCATTAGTTCCCTTCTGGTATGGCGACCGGCCCATCGCGTATCCTTTCCTACCTCCTAAAAACTATAGCCTATAAGAACTATAGACTCTAACTCTTTAGGGGAGGAACAAGGGCGATCCCAATGCCTTTGCCGGGCCATCCGACAATCCTTGAACCTTGGCTTTGCAACCTTGGAGTTAGCGGGTTTCGAACCCGTGCTCGCTAGCACGAGTGTGAGGTAGTCCCGGCGCTTACCCTACCACTAGGCTATAAGACGTCGGTGGTTTTGCTTGGTGATTTTAGCGTATAGACTATTAGTTTCAAATCAACGAGAAAAAAACCAAAAGAGCATCTATGTTAGGAATCGAACTCATGACCCTCAGGTTATCAGTCTGACGCTCTACCAACTGAGCCAACAGACCGATTGCTGATGTTGGTACCTTTTCATCGAGTATTAAACATATATACTTGCAGATTGTCAACAAGTTTCTATCTATTACTCTGTTAATTTTCTTTTTGATATAAGGAAATGTGGAATTTATGAAAAAAAAAAAAACATCACATGGGGGAGGGGGGGATTTGTTGCCCAAATGTATCCTGAAAGTGACCCGAGAGCCCTATAAATCTGACACAGTCTTGTAGTAACATGAACTATGATATGACATCTTATATGCTGTGAGATAATTGATAAATGTTACTACTTTTCCATGGCGCTCGCTTTTCTCTCCGTCTCTCTCTCTCTCACAACCTCCTCTCTCTCCACCTCTCTCTCTCCCTCCTCTTTTTCTCTCTCTACCCCCCCCCCTTCCTCTGTTTCTCTAAAGCCATCTTCATTGTTCTTTTCTCTTCCGATGCAAGCATTCGTTTATATAGAGTACCGAAGTGGTGTCATCATATGAACATGTTGTCAAGACAAATTGGCTCTAAACAAACTCACTCCACTGAGAGGTTTACCTGTCCGATACTGTATATCGGGCTACATTCCCCGTTGTAATCACCGCTGCTTGTTCTGCCCGTATTGTTTAGAGCCATTTGTCTTGACAATAAAGCTCAAATGGCGTCACACTTCGGCACTCCATATTCAGATAAGCAGACGTAGACGGTTGCTTATTTTCCCCACAGATATATTTTTTATTCTTGAATGCATCAACATTTTCAAATTCAAGACATATATCAATACGGTAATGATGAAACTGGTGCATGTACAGTATAATCATGTAAATGCTCATTGTGTTGATGAAGGAAACACTCAAATATCTATACACTGTATTGTGGATGCAGAGAATTGTCCTAATCAAAATTCAATTCAAACAGTGATGCAACAATTTGGCAATTGTCGACAAAAAATGTCATGTTGTTTTCTTACATATTATTTGCTGGCTGAGCCCCCCCCCCCCCCCAACAAAGAAATACAACTAAAACCAGAGTATGAAAGTCAAATAATTTATTACAATATAAACTTGAAAATGAGAATGAGGGATATTAGGTGGGATATGTGACAAACATACATTTTATTTCAACAACTAAAAATTAAAAATACATACCTGTTATTTCATTATGCTGTCTTTATTAAACGCTTAGAAATATAACTCAAATTCTTATTTATTCATCCTTTAAAAGATAAGTACATTTATACTAGGATCCCTCATGCCATGGTCACAACCGGCCGGCCGTGTTTTTCTACGTGGAGTTGGCAGCTTGCTTGCCAACTTCTACGATCCTTCCCTGCGTCGTCCTTGCGTCCGACACAAGGAGTTTCAGTGAAACCCGACGCAGATCACAAACAGAGAGAATCATATACGTATATGTGAAGGAACATCTCGGGGGAAATCAAGAAAAACCGTGCTGTACACTCTACAATGCAAAGAAGCTAGGCCATTTGAATCACCAATTAGATACTTTACACTCGTCGACACTGATTCTGATAACATGAATATATAGATATACAATGTGCATGATGGATAGCTTATATCGTTGGAGATTCACATGCAATAGAATGTCATTTGAGAGAGAAATAGTCTGCTCAAACATTGCTTTCCTCAATTAAATACAACCACAATTATTCGACTTCTTACAGAGAATGAATTCCATGTCGTGTTCTTGCATTAATACTATGCACTTCACATGCTATTACTTGCAACACAGGCGTGGGTGTGACGGGGATATGTGTCGAAGAATGATCCATGCCGCCGGTCTCTTACACTAATGCATCATGGGACGACTTTTCCTTATATGTGCAGTATTGAGAATTCAACGTGCTTCACATAATCCTTTAATCCTAATACTCACGGGGGTGCATTATTCCCCCACCACCCGTCAATTTTTTGTCGGTACTTCCAAACACCTCAATATTTCGAAACGAACATGATTTTTTTTTTCGATCCTTTTCGCACATTTTGATACGAAATTTATGACGATCGGACCTACCGTGCCGATATCAGATTACGTTTACCAAACACATGCCACTGAAATTTCGCTATTTCTCTATATGATTGAGCACAACCATATGGACAAAATCATGCAGGAGATTTCCCATTTTATGTAAATAATTTTCTAATGGGTAGTGTAAATTACAACACACACAAACCCACATACACCCACATTCACACACACACACTTACACCCAAATCGCAAAATGCGCTTGACGAAAAACAATGAAATACGTTAGAAATAATTACCATAACCTATCCTTTTTTCGGGAATTGATGAGGGATTTTTTAAAGATATCTGTACCAGAAATTGATATTCCTAAGGCTTTATCTAGTGATTTCTTGCATAAATGAGCATACATTATTGAATTTAAAAAATAAAGGCACTTTCGTATATTTAGCTATACAACTGGTAGAATACATAATTCTTGACCCTTATAAAAAAAAATTAGGGAATCGGGCGGCCCATGGCCATAATGCCCCCCCCCCCCCCACCCTAACATGCTTTGAAATACCCCGGTAGTATTAGGGTTAAGAGAGGGGGTGTCGTTCTTTGTTCGAAAGTATTCATGCATGCAATTTAACTTTTCGTGAAGTAATTCAACGATCATGATTTGCCATGTGGTCTGTCCAAGCTATCTTATGTTAATATGACTGCTTGATATACTATCTCTCTCTCTCTCTCTCTCTCTGGGTGCTTTGTCGTGTGACGTAGGCGATCATGGAGTGCCACACAGTTCTCTGTACTGAGCTCTTTGTATCAATTGTATATCATGGTAAACCAGTCAGTCAGGATGCTTATCAACTTAATTATCCTTCTTCCCATGCCCCATACCCCTGGTTCTTTTTCATCAATCCAAACTCTTTCAAGTAAACTTTACACAGTATACGACGTACAAAATCTCAACCTTCAGATTCTTGGCTCACATATCAGTTTCATAATATACATACATGATAATGGAACATTCTTCTTTGTGTGACATACATGACATAACACATACGTCTATGACTTGAGTCATATGTCACAAGTTAGATATTTATATAGGACATGTGTGGAGTTACCCCGGTGTTCCTCTGTGGGAAAGTCCACCCTTCAATGACCTCTCCTTAAGGAGAGATGTAGCGTTGATTAGTTGAGCTACCTCTGCGCGTTCTCTTCAAATCGTTCCAAAGCCCATCCGTTAATTCATCGTGACCTTTATTTTAGGCAAGATTGTTGCGCTAGCTCAGCGGGCTCTCTCTCTCCCTTACCATTATGTCAAGTTTCGCAAAAGTCCATCCTATAATGGCATCTCTGCTAGGAGAGATTTCTTGTTCATTTGTCAAGCTGGCTGCGCGGATTAATTATCTCCCTCACTCATCCTTCGTTAAGCAAAGTCCATCCTAAAGTCTATAGTGACCACTCCTTTAGGAAGATTTAGCCTAGTGTCCATTTGTTGAGCTCCGCGAGTTCTCGACAATCTCCCTCACTCATTCTACTTTAATTCGGCCTGCTTTGGTGCTTCCTACAGTAGCGTCCCCGCTGACGACGGAATTCTTATGGAATTCTCGCTTTCATTATGATACATTAATGAATCATTATGAATTATGATTCCCCAAGATGTAATTTACTGCTGAGTTTCTCTAACTGGAACGTGCGGCAGCGCTGCAGTGTCAGCTTGCCCATAAAGCCATAGATGCTCTCCTCCTACTCGTCTGCAACACTTGACGTCAAGGTCGCTCTCCCAATGCTTGCGCCACTGCTCGACCAACTCGTCGTTTTCCTTGGCCGTGGCGATCGGGTCATCGCGAAAGAAGAGGTTCAGGGCGGGCGCCTTGACCGTGCGGCCAGTAAAGATCTCATTCACCTGAAGGACAATGCAGAACAGTAGGACCGTTAATAAACTCTGCTTTGTTTCTTTGGAAATTCTTATGGAATTCTCGCTTTCCTTCACACATTGATGAATCATTATGAATTATGCTTCCCCAAGATGTAAATTACTGCTGAGTTTATGCCTTGTAAAATGTAAGAAATATGTGGCTTGTTTGAGACCGAGTCGTTGCGAGACTAGACGGGTCATCGTGAATTCGAATGTGTTTGATTTTTTTTTCAAGTCTCCTGTAAGTCTCTGTAACTTATCTATGCTGTCCTTGCGACATCTCCACCAATGAGACGGACCTTTAACTTTTACATTACCATTCCCTGAAAACCACATTGGCGAACTACACATCTTCACGCCAATGCTCACGGGAGAGTTCACCCTAGCTCACCTTGACGATGCCATCCATGGTGTACTTGTTGGTCAGCCAATAGTAGGTCTCTGCAACCCTCTTGGTGACAAACTGCGTAAAGGAGTTGTTGGCATCCTGCGAGTAGATACCCTCGTAGCTATCCCTGTAGAGAATATAACTGTACAGGATCTGATCAACGATGCGGTAACGCACCGATGCATAGGCCTAACGGCTACTCCGCTCCGCAGACGCACGAGGCTGCTGACGGAGAAGGCATGGACCAGGAGAGGGCGTGTGTTGCCGTCCGTGACATAATCCAGGATCTCCCGCGCGATCTCCTTGGCGTTGGCGGGCCAGGCGATGTCGATGGGTCGCGTCTTGACCACCAGTACATCGAATCTAGAACTGAAAAATATACAACAATGAGACATGTATTATATCCACATATGACTTAACATAGGTAAATATTAATAGTGACTGATCGGCAATAGCGACGATTAATAAAAAGCGGCACAACATGAGTATTGCAGAGATGTAAGTATAAACAATGATTGCTTGATTGATTGATTGATAAGAAATTAACGACACTACTAACACTTGAGTGTCATACAAGTGTCGAACAGTTCATCTGAAAAGATTATACAATTCAAGTTTCCCTATGTAATTTACAGAATTTGAGCAGGATTATAAATCAGAAATAAATCAATATGTTAACTACTTCCTCGGGATAACTTCCCTACTCTTTATGAAAAGAGTAGCATGTTCTTTAACGTGCCAATGGTGTGACTCTACACGGGATCGACGGTTTAAAGTCTCCTCCGAAAGACTAGGCAATTGGAATAAAATACGTTGCCCAAGGGTATACCTGTTGTGATTGGGATACGATCAGTTTCCCACTTTAAATCTAGTGTAAAGATTGATCTTCTTTAGATAGTTTATAACACATAATCGCGAAATATCTCTAAATAATGTCTTGAGGTCAGGACAACCAAAAAGTTAATACGAATATTTGCAAGTTCAACACATTCAAGGAGAATGTGTTTAATTGTTAGTGTATAATTACATGACATGCATTGAGGTAGATTTTCTAGTGCAAATAAGCATGCATGAGTCAAATGAGAATGCCCAATACGAGCACGGGTCACGTATAAACAATGCAGAAAAAGGTTTACCTGTAAATGCCTCACTGGCTTGATAAATTGGGTACACCTGTGTAAAAAGAGCATGCAGATAAATCAATTAAACCGGGGAGCTAAAGCTGCTAACTTATTTTATTCTATGTTGCGCCAGGTAAAGAGTATTTAGAGAGTAGGAATGCTATTTGTCACATTGTGGGGTTCTTTATAAATAAAATAAAGAATAAAAATCGGAACTAATATCTATGTAGTTTCAAAATGAAACTTTAATCATAAGGAATGCATGGAATAATCAGTTTATAATGAAACGCAATAACATACACATATCAATTGAAATGTTGCCTCAATACAATTATCTGTAAATATTAATGAGGATGGATAAACAATCAAATACTTTCCGATTGACTCTGTCTACTAGTCATATATATATCAAAAGTAATGAATGAAGTTATGGGTTTACATCAAACTATCTTCGGTACAGATATCAAAACCTGCATATGGCCGGTTGATAATGTTCAGCGCAGTGTGCAGCGTCAATACAACCCGGTTGCCTTGA
This sequence comes from Arbacia lixula, assembly GCA_963669155.1. Taxonomy (NCBI): domain Eukaryota; kingdom Metazoa; phylum Echinodermata; class Echinoidea; order Arbacioida; family Arbaciidae; genus Arbacia; species Arbacia lixula. The sequence goes on along the minus strand of OZ022579.1, from coordinate 24,482,044 downwards.
CGACGCGATCGCGATAACGTTGATTTTTGAAGCGCGAGTTCATCGAAAGACCCGCTGTCGAGGTTACACGGTAGGACGTCGATGCCCGAGCTGAGGTGGTTGTAGTTGCGATCCTCGATGCTCGGCGACGTCGATGAAGGAGACCAGGAAACCGAACTGTCACCGCCCGGTCTGGGTGCAAGGGCACGTGATGGCTGAACCCTTGATTACGTCTGAAATATAGTTACACCGCATCATAAATTTATATTCAACCCAGGTATAACTTGTACGCTTTAACTTTATATCTTGTAAAACACACGACATCTTAAAATGACAATAATCACACTATTTGGTTTACCAATCAATAGACATCGCAAAAAAAACCCAGCAACCGGATATCTCCTCGATATCTCCAATTACCATGATAGCCATTTACTTGCATAATACCAGTGCTAGAATGATTCATACCTCTGCTTTGTACAATACTTTCATTTAACCAGCAACCATTACTTATGACCGCTTGTTAACAAAATGCGTAAGTTGCATAAACCATTGATTATCAAAACATATAGCCACGCTAAAGTAGTTCTCATTTCCATCCCAATATAAATATATGCCGTAAATACACGGTGGTACCGATCAATGAGAAATACCCAACAATATAGGCTTCCTCAAAGTTCGACAGGGCTGACATAAAAATGGCCGACTTTTGTTACTTGACAAAAGAGGGCGTTTATGACATATGACTACGAATTAAACACATTTCAGTTTTTGCTGAAAATATGTACGTTCAGTTTCCGAACTAAAAGAAATCATTCAATTTGAAATGGTAATTTTCGTGTCAGAAATTGTTTGCATTTAAAATGTTCACTTTAGTTGAAAGCACTGATTTTTAGAAAGTCAAACTTTAATCTGAAAGACTTGCCTATACAGAAATTAAACAGTTGTAGAACCCCCCCGCAAACTGGCATGTTTCAGACTTACAGTTATTTTGAAGAATTGAAGACCCTATTGCCTGCCTCCCGGAGGAATTTGTGTCCACACGACGGCCGTCTGCACTTCCCGCTCATGACAGCAGAAACAGCGGCAGCTGGAGTTAGGGCGGATACACTCACTCTCATGCAGCGAGTCCCCAGACTTCCCCGACTCTCTCCCGCACACAGGACTCCTCCCCGTGGGTGACAAAACACGTCAATTACGACAAAATAGCTTCTCACACCACTCCCTCAAACTCATGTACCCTCGGACCCTCGTGCCATCATACCAAAACAAAATCTACCAATCATGTTCTCCCGTATGTGTCTCGTCACTTACTATTACATAATACCCTTAGGGCAAAATCAGGCAAACCGAAAAAACGCGGGTAACAATAGATTAGGCACGGCTCCTAGCTGCGAAAAGGATAGACAAAAGAATTAAGAATGTGATGCATCTAGTGCGCCACAGAGCCTAGGTTACCTGTATTATAAAACATATGGTATAAGGGCTTTTAGAAGATGAGTCGAATTAACTCAGCCATGTGGTGTTTAAAGCTATTACAAAAGAAACACATTACTGAGCAACGTGGCTTCCATTGCCAGTCAATTAACATTTGTAATTTGGCTTACATTTTATTTTGACACTGTTTGTAAGTTGATTTTAAAAGAATTACGAAAGCATTCTGAAGGTGGGCTGGTAATAAAATCTAGGTTACTGGACCTAAACAACGGGCTGATTTGGAAAGAGTATTTTGTATTTAACTTTCCAAATGTGGAATTTTACAGGTTAAAAAGGTATTGTACTGATGAATTTCAGCATTCAATGAAAACATGTGCATGAGATATTAGGTTTAAAAGGTATCTACGCATTAAACAGGCAATTTGCATCGTATTCATATCAAAAACATTAAGCAACGTTCAAACAGGGGTAACGAAGATTCAAGGTAATGAGAACTGGCACATAATACGGAGGATTCTGTTCTGTATGAGCGATGAAGTTTGACTACTCTTTGAAGGATGCAACGAACCCCATAACGCATTGCAATTAGCGATGTGAGGCACTATGAATGCATTGTACATCATTAACAAGAATTTATGTGGAATAGTGAGTTCAGATTATTCATGATACAGATGTTACGTGATATTTTTCCGCAAACAAAATTTATGTAAATCCCAACATAAATACATATCTTCAAGCACTCCAAGATATGTAACCACAGAACATTGCTTAATTTTAATGTTGTTGATGTATAAGGGATCATCATTTTAACAAGTATTTAGGTATTGCCTATGGCTGAAAACAACAAATGGAGTTTTTACAATGTTTAGAGATAATGTATTGCACAAAAGCTAATTGTGAACATGCATTAAATGAACATTCACTTTATTGATCAAAATGTAAAAGCTTTCCTCAAAGGCAACTAAAGCAGTGTCGACTGCAAAAAGAACGTAGTCACAAGGATGTGGGGAATTTATTATATCATTGAAATATATTAGAAACAATAAAGGACCAAGTAGTGAACCCTGTGGTACACCAGGTGTAAGAAACACGAAATCAAAAGTATGTGAGTTATACACAGTGTATTATTTTCTGTCAGCTAGATAGCCTTGAAACCAAAGAAGTGGTATGCCCCGAATCCCGTTATAACGCAATTTTGCTAATAGGCGTAGTATTGTATGCGACAGGGTATCAAATACTAAATTGATAAATCCATAAAAATAGCTATTGCATGCTTATTCAGACACAATTCAGGATTTTATCTTAAAGATTGATTAAAGCAAATTCGGTAGAGTAATTCGTTCTAAGCCCGTATTGGTTGGAACAAAGGAGATATTACACATTATGAAATTGTAGATACGATTGTAAACAACTCTCTCGAGTACCTTGGGAAATAATGGAAGGATAGAAGTGGGTCTATATTTGCTGCAATCTGAAATGAGGTCTTTCTTGAATATGGGTACAACTTTTGCAGGGCCTAAACAAATCAAAGCCATCAAACGGAAGGCCATAAGTCAATGTGCAACAGGGGATCTAGGCAACTAACTAGACTAATTTGCGTATAGTCGCATACAATAAATCATGCATTAGCATGCCAGATGACCTTAATTTTTGTATAGATTTGTATTTTCCCAAATTATTAGTTGCGTGAACCCCTACCCCTGTCAAAACCATCGCGTCTACAGAGCGATGAGAGCAATTTGCAAACATGGTCTAGGGAACTAGGCTATTGATACGGAAAAGGAACCACATATAACAATGCACCAAATATGCCGTGTAAATCACGGCATATTTGGTTCCTCCTGGAACGATATGTGATAACGAGAACGATAGCTGCTGGCATATATTGTTCCGAGAACCAGATATAACGCTGGTACGACATATGCCGTCACACCGGCCACGCCGGACAGCGAGCTAGCTACGTATCCAGTCAATCGGCAGCGCTCGCTCGTTCTATAGAAATCGTGAGCGTTTTATTTTTCGTCTCGCGAAATCTCACGCGCAGATTTTGCTGCACCTAGATTATGAAGGAATTCGACATGCTCGCGAGATCTGTTGCTGGTGTCTTCTGTAAGCATACTGATCAGGAATTTTTTAGGCAGGGATTGAGATTATATGTTTCTTAATAAATGTTTTCATTTTTTTCCGAAATCCGCAAAGGAGTTTTTATGTCATGTGCTTTCAAAAACAGGCCTCAATTTTTTTTTTAATATGTAAGCTCTCAGACCTTGCTGGATCCTGACCCTTCTATGGGTTGTACGGCAACGACAGTTACGGCTCTAAAAAGCCAATACTTCAGCGGAGATTTTGATTCCAATATTGTTTGGGCTCAAAAATAAAACATTTTTGCTATTCGTCTTCAAAGTGACGCGAGATTTCAGAAATCGTACGGACTTCGCAACCGATATATATGTAAGCTCTCAGACTTTGCTGGATCCTGACCCTTCTACAAATTGGACGGCAACACCAGTTACAGATTTGGAAAGCCAGTACTCTAGCGGAGAATTTGATTCCAGTTTTGTTTGGGCTCGAAAATAACACATTTGTGCAATTCGTTTTCAAAGTGACGCGAATTTTCAGAAATCATACGGACTTCGCAAACGATATTCGTCCGCAGGCAGCAGAAAACACGGGATTTTATTTTCAGCGAGGTAGTCGTGACCTTCATTTGTCCTCTAGAACCGCGGAAAACGTCTCCTTTTCAAACTGCGATATCTTCATGAATATACCATATTTTCGTACGCTTTCTTTTGCAACTGTATGTTGGAGGTCGAAATTTACCAACTACGAAGAAACATTTCAGTAAAATAGGCAGAAAAATATTGTAAATTCGAGATAAATATGTGGTTCTAATTAAATAAAGAAAAATGAAAATAAACTCTATATTTCAATGTCAATCGCTTTTGAGCCTCTAACATTTAGAGGTCATCTGAAGCGGAATTTATTGTACTTTATGAAGGTACCATTATTGTTCAACCTCCCCCCATAGAAGGGTCAGGATCCAGCAAAACATCAACCATGTTCAAATCCAAAATGAGCGAGATATGACGAAGTTGTGAGCGATCATAATCAGCCAATCATAGTCCGCGACACTTGAATCGCCGGTAGTATTTCGTTATTGTCGTGGACTATGATTGGCTGGGTAGGATCGTTCACAACTTCGTCATATCTCGCTCATTTTGGATTTGAACATGGTTGATGTTTTGCTGGATCCTGACCCTTCTATGGGGGGAGGTTGAAAAATAATGGTATCTCCTTAAAGTACAATAAATTCCGCTTCAGATGACCTCTAAATGTTTGGGGCTCAAAAGCGATTGACATTAAAATATAGAGTTTATTTTATTTTTTTTATTTTCATTAGAACCACATATTTATCTCGAATTTACAATATTTTTCTGCCTATTTTAATAAAATGTTTTTTCATACTTGGTAAATTTCGACCTCCAACATACAGTTACAAAAGAAAGTGTACGAAAATATGGTATATTCATGAAGATATCGCAGTTTGAAAAGGAGACGTTTTCCGCGGTTCTAGAGGTCAAGTGAAGGTCACGACTACCTCGCTGAAAATAAAATAAGCGTATTTTCCGGTGCCTGCCATTTGGCTGTATCGTAGCGAAGCTCGCATGATATGTAACAGCGATAGCTTTCACGTTGCATACGCGGCGCAGCGAATAGAATACATGTACTGCATGGAGCCGAGCGCGCGAGCTGTCATATGTTCGTTCAGTGTTCAATTTCGCTGGTCCTAATATGGGGGTTATAATGCCTGCAATCCCGAGAAAGCGAATTGCTCTCGATACATGAATCACAAGTGGCTGGCCGCTTTAAATGATCCTAATTTATGAGCTAGCTTGGAAGATGGGCACAGCGGCGGGAATCTTTGCAGAAGTCATCCATTCACTCCATCGCTGTGAACATGGTAGATGACTTTGGGCTACACCACTAAATAAGGGAGCACTTTAGAAGTGCAGTTGTATTAAAGTGAATGCAATATTTTGTTTTCATCCTTTAAAATTGCTTAAAAATCCAAACTTGAACGCCTAGAACCCTCTTTCTATATATAATATATGTGGTCTTACCTATACATGTAGTTTAATTCGACTGACTTCTTGGGGGAGGGGGGGGGGGGGGCTCACATCTTTTCCGCTTTCCATGTTCTTGCTTTCTTCATGCATTATTTGATGTATATAGTAAATGTTCAGTTGTATTATTTAGATGTAAATGTAAAATCATGTTCTATATAATAATGTTAACATGTAGAATATTTTCATTACTAATTTTGTTAATGTTTGTAAAAATCAGTGAAGAATATGAATATCATTGAAAAGGAAAACACATATATAATTATGTTAACATGCAAATTATTTCATGTACTGATTTTTGTTTGTAATTGTTTGAAAAAAGCAATGAATAAAGTAAATATCATTGAAAACAATGAACCGTTCCATCTCGACTCAATCCTTAACCCTTTGTGTGACTTTATTCACAAGTAAGACACTTAAATCACATACCAGCGCAGCAGCTTATCTGGCACACACAGACTCAATGTAGCGAGTTTCACTACACTAATACTGAAGGTTGCATTACACATGTTCCAACAGCAACAACGTGATTCTATCGCGTAATATGCATTTTAAAGAATATAACAATATATGTAATGCCAAAATATATATTGCGATGCTAAGGACGGAGTACTCTGCCCATACAGTTATATCCATTGCCGTTTTTTACGATGCCATTGGCAGGTCTCTTTATGAATATTACTTTCTCAAGTTCATTACCGTATCAAAGAAAGAAGACAGTCTCTAGCTGTTTCCTCTTGGAGACAATAAAAACTCACTGAAATTCTGTCATTCCAATACTAAAAATAAAAACAATGTTTATCCTTAGGATACTATAAAGTTCCCATCTCCTTTCTAACAAGTGTCTAAATGCAAGATAAATGATGTTAGAATCTTTCTAGGTTATCACATCCAAAAGGTTTTACAAAATTTAACAGAGCCTAGCTCTTTCCTATGATTCAACATAGAGAAGGTTTCAAGACATCTATAAACAAATTCTTTCAAAATGCAAAACTTCTCTCATTCGAAGACGGTTTAAACCTCCTTGCTCCTTCCTAATCTCGAACATATAAATATATATTGATACATGCTGATGAGATTTAAAGACAGGGTATCCATTTTGTGGGTCAAAAAATAAGATTTTGTTACAAACCACGGAAAATGGAAGAAGTGACTCTATTAGAACTTCCCTCCCAATAATAAAGTTGGAAACTGACTTTAAGCGAAATCATGGCAATCAGTAGATTTTGAGGAGGTTTTGCGCGAGTCGTCCGAAACGTACAGCCCAGAGATCGGGGACCATTGTGCGCTTTGGTCCACACCGGTCTGCGTCACGGTGCATGCGTTCAATGGGAGTAGTACCCGCATCGCGTACTGACAGGGACAATATGATTATGAATTAAATATGCTCGCTGCGTTTCAAACGTAAATAAGAAGTTTCTCACTTTTCATGAAAATGTTCGTTGAGTTATATCTGTGAGATTTTATACACGCTATCGTTTTGTTATCCTGATTCTTGCTCAGTTTCATAATTTTTGCAAAAGGAAAACCCCTATCTTTAAATCCACCAATTTATCTGGCTCATCTCATCCTGCAGAGGACTAAGCCGCTGTACATAATCCGGGCCTGATCCAGCTGGCTGAATTCCTAATCCCTTATGCATAATCCACGTGACAAGAATAAAGTAGTAAACATCGACATGCATGTGGAATCTCCGTCCGTATACGGTACAATCAGTGGCGTTGTTCAGCGGTGATTGGATATTCATGGATTGTTAGCGTGATAGTATTCTTGGACCATCCTACGCTTTTTGCTCACCCAGAACAGCATGAATTTCTTCCCTCAACATTAGTAATTCAGTATTAACCATTTATTGACCAAACAAAATGGCGCTCTTCGAAATGTTTGTGTAGTACTGAGTGTTAGAAACACTTTTGACACATTTATAAACATATCACGAAGATTGTCTAACTAAATCTATAATTATAACCAGAACTACAATTACACAAAAGTAATAAAGTAAAAGATAACTTAACAAAAACAAAATATAATCATGAAACGGTAACTATCGATAGCATATCGATGCATATTATAGATTGAAGATACACGATGTCAATGCGAAACTGCACAGTCGAACCTGCAATAGATTTTCCGTAACTAAACAAAATATGATCAATTTCTTTTTCAAAAAAGCTATTAGACTGTCTAATAATCGTACATGCTCGGGTAAACCGTTTAACAACTGAGCGCTTGAGCAAAGACAACCATTTAAAATAATAATCTGTTTTGGGTTTACACAACCTCGTTTCATCACTTAAAATGTTGAGGAAGAAAGAAAAGAAGAATAACTGGGAGGGGGGAACAAGAAATGGAGAAGGAGAGACAGACATGTGCATATACGAGTAGAACAGAAGGGAGAGAAAAAACATGAGAATCAAGAGCAAGAAGAAAAGGAAGTGAATGATAATATCTTACCAAATGTAACAACGAAGGAGACAATCCAGGAAACGATGGTTAATGGGGATATCCAGTTGGCATTATACTACGCTATTGTTATCTCATATAAGTCAATTTTCTACTCCCCGCCCGATGTCAAATTGTCCGCTTCAATGTCCACTTTCCAGACGAACGACCCTGGATTTTATGGGGCTGTTAGAATTCTGACCTTGGTGAAATCGTAGAGCTGTGACGTAGGAAGGTCCAGCTCATGTAGAAAATCTATGAATTATAATAAATCCAATGGCCCTCTCAACGAATTTCACTTTAACTTCACTAATTTGTATCTTTTGGGAGAACCAGTATATTTCCAGAGATATCAGATAGACGTAGAGATATACTTTAGACGAGAATGATATTCGTCAAGCAGGAAGAGAGAGAGAGAGAGAGAGAGAGAGAGAGAGAGAGAGAGAGAGGGAGAGATAGAGAGAGAGGGAGATAGAGAGAGATAAAGACCTATAGAGAGAGAGAGAGAGAGAGAGAGAGAGAGAGAGAGAGAGAGAGAGAGAGAGAGAGATACCCGTAGAGCAGAGACGACAAAATAGAGAAATATCATCAAATGTAAGAGCTCAGCGCCGAATGAAATACTTCAAGCTGTAATACACTTCGAGTTGTCCTTATCCTGAGAATTTTAGTAACACTGCAGAATGTTATAGTCGATCGAGGAACAACCGACTCGACACAGTACTACTTGCACTGAAAGTGAACATCAGTGAGATTACAATTACTGTCATTGTGTCTGTGTCGCATGGGTTTTTCTCATATTTTGCCAAAAGTAGATGCCTCCCACCTCCTTTCTTCGAAATGAACATGGCGGGAATGTTTAAAGAGGGCCGATCGTAAACTCCGATCGTCTGATTGCATGCAACTGTACTTACTCCCCACCTCTACACAGGTGTCCGTGGAAATATGGATTTGATTCAACCAAATAGTCTGCGCTTAATCCTTTTCCTTGTTTTGTATCCTCCGCGGTATTATTAAGTCCAGATAAAAGTCCCAAATTAGTTTCATTGACGTCACGGTTGACGCAGTTTGCGACGTCACAGTCACGCTCCAACTTCATTAATTGGGATTCCTACAAAACAGAGTATGATGCCGGATAAGCAACTTTCATGATGTAGGAATAAAATATTTTTTCACGCCGTTCAAACAATACGTTACCAATGGGAACCCCAAAGCTTGTCCGAGGTTTTTCCGAGTAGCATCAACTAATAGATTCAAAGTGCACTCCATCCATTGAATCTGAATGACAAGATGCAGGTGAATGCAATAACGCGTTACTACGCATTTAGGGGGAAAGTTGTGAATACATTACGAAAATGGTCTATAGTTGACTTCCGTACAATCTATGGCATTTTGATCTCTCTGACGTCACTGGAGACGTGCATTTTTTTCTTTTCAAATTTTCGTTAAATTGATACTTTATTGCGGCAAAAAATGTGAAATTCGTTTTTAGTGGATAATTTTACATAGATTAGTGAGAACTTATTCTTCTAATTTAGTAACCCTCTAAATATGCCATGATATTTATTTCAAGAGTACTTCGAGGTGGCGAGCTCGAAGACAATCGATCACCATAGGCCCTTTGTGTAACCTGCTTTCATAGCGACCACCTGTATGTAAATAACACATTCGGGGGTCTTCTTTGAGCCGTCCTTCATTGTACATGTCTCACCGTTTACTTCTACTTTACCATATATTTTGCTTGCCAGTTTAAATGGGCCTAATAGGGATTCAGTTTCAATTGATGGAATGCACCCTGAATATATTAAGTGAAGGACAGGATGAATCTCGGACAAGCTTTGGGGTTGCCCTTAGCAACACATCGTTCGAACAACTTGCGTAAGATTGTACATGTTGTATACATAACACAAATGATTAATTGTTCACCAATATGGTTCCTTTATGTCTGTTTTATCACTAAATCAACGTGTCTTTAACGGCTCTGATCCCCTTTAAAGGCAGAATTCATGTAGGCATGGATAATGTTGCCGCTAGAGCGACCACCTCGAACATGTCCGATCTATTTGAGGATCCCTCGCGGTTTGAAAGAGATAACAACGTCGGGACACGATCTGATGATCTGCCCCTGAAGAAGTTCATGGCCAAAAGACTCCAGATAACAGAGATAAAACGAACCATGGTCGTAAAAAAAAATAAAATATATTATGCAAGGCTAGGCGGTCATGGACAATTATAACGTGGGTCGGAGATTGGTCTGCGTTTATTAAACTACAGAAGCATCCACGCATACCATCGCGGGATTCCCTATCTTGATTATTTGAACACGGCTGATTGAAAATAAAGCAGGAACGAAGATGCTTTGCATAACCTTTTTTCATTTCTGGATTTTTTTGATCCAGTCTTGATGTTCGTTGATACCCACATGCGATGTAGGGGCAAGAACAACATCAAGAACAAGCTCAGAAATAAAGCGGATTTGGCGGAGAACATGGATGTTGAATGATTGTACAGAAGGCGAATACTTGAGATAAATCGAGATTTAAAGATAGCTTATCACGATTATAATCTAGGCAAATATGTAATCAGCTCATCAGCGTGCGTGGAAATATTATCTGGTTAAATGTGGCATGTGGTTCCAACTTTTTCTTGCAATGTCTTTTTCTACTCTGCGAAGGAAAATACTCTTTAAACAGCTTGAAAGTAGAAAGCTATGCAATCTTCAATGCCAAACTATATGCAAAAGTCGCGATTATACTTCTTGTGTAAGAGCAAATCAGTGATGGTGAATACATGTTGCACGATTAAATACTTTTGACACCACACTAGTCCTATCATGTTGCTGAAATTAATTCATATAATTGGGATTTAAATGAGATTAAAGTGATTTCAAGATTGAAGTTTAGTCATGATTCTACGAAGTATATGCCTGATTTATGTTATATGAGTAATCAGTTCCCTGCCTTCTGTAAGTGTTCGGTGTTTGTCTTTTACCGGGTTCTCAAATGTTACCCCTCCTTTAATTGCATATTCTTTAACTCGAGTTGAGTGACCCCTGTAGTATTGGCTTGAAAATACTGGCTACTCCTTTGTCACACGTGGGCTCTTATATCTCTTATCCTCAACGGGACATCCTCATTTCAATATCAAATAACCTTTTGTTCTTCAAATAATGGTTCTAATCGATCTACACAGGTGTCGGACCTGATTCCGATTCACTAGGTTGAATACGGAGTAGAATACCATGTTTTGCCTCGTATGTGTATTTTGACAACTTTTATATGAATAGCCGATACGAAGTAACAATACTACTTCAACTACTATTACTACTACTACTTCTACTACTACTACTACTACTACTACTACTACTACTACTACTACTACTACTACTACTACTACTACTACTACTACTACTATTACTACTACTACTACTACTACTACTACTACTACTACTACTACTACTACTACTACTACTACTACTACTACCACTGCTACTAATTACCATAATGATAATGATATTGTGTCCATTACCGAATGTGGCTTCACCACGACAAACAATAATTTCCATGAAATCCGTGCATTACTAATGCTAGTCACTAGATTAATTAATCGTATTATTATTTGTCTCCAAGGCTTAACCCATATAATATGGGTTAAAAAGGCCCGTCCCTTTTACAAACATCTACAAACTTGATAAAAGTTTGCACATATTTAGTACGTATCTTTGGGATACCAACAGTGAAATTATAAGGTCAGAGGTAATATAACCCCCGTAGAATAAATCAAAATGTAACACGGAGATTTGATTGAAATTGATTGCCGACCGTTGAATTTTTGAAAATACGACTATTTCCGTGGTGCGAAAAAAAAGAAATCGAAGATTTCTTCCTCAAAACCGAATATTACGCCTTGTCAATTTAAGGGAAAGGTTATATAGCCACTCTCTCTCAAATGATGACAAAGTCAAGGAACTTTCAGAATTACGTCTGCAAAAGGAACGGGCTACCTTTAAACCTAGGAGACAAATAATCTCCTTTTGCCGTCTGATTTGTTTTCCTTCTGCTCATTCTGTGTTATGAGGTTTTATAACAGATATAAAACCACGAAACACATAGAGAAAGGAAAACAAACCAGACGGCAACGGGGAACAAAAAACAACTTCATGCGCAAGAATGAAACAATTTATTTGCTCTATCCTTTGTGTACTATATAATTATGATTTATGTGAATTATTTGTCAATAAATACATGCAAGGCACAAAAACAGATAAGAACTCGCAATGTCTGGGAAAACCGGAGGACAAAGAGAGACGAGTAAAAGAACAAGGCTAATGAAAATGTGTGTTATATTCAGGGAATAGACCATTTCGTAATTACACAATGGTCGGACAATGCACTGAATAAATACTACTAGACTACTCACTGGGATTCTTTTTCATGAAGTTGTGTTGGATGATAAATGTAAAGACATTTTACAGTGTGCCCGGAACAACAACAGAAGCAGATGCTCATGGTGGAATGTTCTTTCCCTACCTTCTCAGAGCTGAATAGCTGTTGCCATATTTGTATGACAATAGATTGAAATGTGATCGACTATCTAATGAATTCCCATTTTACTATGTGAGTTTGGAAATTGACCTGAGGTCATTTACTAAAAGCAATAATCTGCTCCTGAGCAATTGAAATTACGAAATGACTTATAGCAGCGAAACACAATGCAGTGGACACAAGTTATAAACATAACGAGCATGCCAAACGTTGTATTACTATGGAGGTGAAATTGAGATTAAAACCATTCCCCCCCTCCCCCCCCCCTCCCCCCCCCCTAAAAAAAAATGAATAAATAAATAATAAATACAGCGTAGTTTGGCTCGTCCAATGGAGCCCGGTTGATAGAGTTACAGCGACAAATTGGAAATAAGTAGATTGGTACAATTTCTTTCCAGCAAAGCTGAAAATAAAATTCTCTCCCATGACTGTATTTTTGCTAGAATTTGATTAATACCGTTACAGGCAGATTGTTCGCATTATTAATTTAATAATACAAACACATATTTTGCGAGTGTCACAAAGTTACTAGAGCAAATTATCAACAATTACGATTGAAACACACGAGCGTCGTAGGTGTTGTCCTATTTTATTTTTGCAAAGCCCCATTCGACTTCTGTTTTACCGTGTAACACACAAATCTAAATTCAGTTAGCATTCATTCGATGGAATAGAAAATGAATTCAAACCATCTGAGTGTTGGGTTGGAAAACTGAGTGTCAAATTGCTCGTAATGGAAAATTCAATATCTTGCTGGAGGATGTAGACGGAAAACAAAATCCGGCGAGGAATCTGCTTTTTGGGTCTATTATTGGAAAGCGCCTCAAACGACGGATTTCTCATGTTTCAAGAAACACTCCATGAGAGGCCTGGTGACGGGCCGCTTGTCAAGAGGGCAGGAGCGGGGAGACTTCGGCTGGGCTGGCGAGGTGGAGTTAGGTCGCTGTGTAACTGGGCTAGATGTCATAATACCTACATGCAGCACTGATCATGCTTATTGACCACGGTCTATATAGACTTATATTCCCCTCTTAGTGTGACCTCTGCTCTGCATTTTACCTCTCCCTTCATTTTCATTCCGTTCACTTCCTCTTCTTTCATCCTTCAAACCACCCCTCTCCTTTACCCCTTCTCTTCTCAACCCTTCCATATCTCATCCCTTCCCTTTCCCTTTGTTTTCCCCTTCCTCCGTCACATGCCACTTCCTCTTTCAATCTCCATCACCCCTTTTCTCACTGAGACCACCCTTCCCCCCTGTATGCCCTCATTCCTTCATATATCCGCCCTACTAGTCTTTCCCTTCACCCCCTTGCACTGCCCGCCCCTACCACTCATGCCCCCTACCCACCCCCACCTCTCCCCCGCCCTGCTCCCGATCGTCCCCCTTTCCGAGCCTCACACTCCTCTTTCCCTCTCGGCTATAAAGCCTCCCATGCTAATAAGGACATTCTATTTTGTCTAGACCTCTTCAGAAAACACTGAACAAAATATTTTGCACTTGTTGATCTCTTTCTTTGGAGCAACATTGTCAAAGCCACATTGACGAGTTCGACGCCGGATTGATTGCAAACTAATAATATAACGGGCACAGTCATGAACTATGGAATATATTCGTGTACATGTTCATGATGTTACAGTGTCAACACACGCACATGATAGCAACAACTTAAATATTATACATACCTTTTTCTGCATTGTTGTCTCTGTTAATTTGACAAAGGTAAGGCAGCATTTATTTGAATGTTATACATTTGTAAGGATTTGTGTGCAATATTGTTCATAATATATTGAGAAATTTACAGCAGCATGAATGTTTGTGTACAGTGTATTGATTCTTGACCTGTGATTTAGCCTGCTAATAATGTTATTAATGCGTTAACGATGCATCAAACTGATTAAAACTGTATGTTTAATACGATGTACTGCATGAATACATATATGAAATAAAGGCAATGTAATAATATTACTTACATATCTGTTTGTTTGTTGCGTGTGTATAACGTTGAACATGACAGGCATGTGATATATTTCTTTTCTTCTGATATATACATGTATATTCAAATAATGAATAAAACACATTTTTGTAACCCTCCCAGTCTCAAGGGAGCCTTAGTATGCAATAACTCAGTGTGAATTACGTCTAGTATTTCTGGTTCAGTGAAAGTTGGATTCTTCTATTGTTACCCGGATAGAAGAATGTGTAAAAACATGATTTAAATACCATTTATCAACCTTTATTTGCTCTGTTTTTAAAAATGTCATGCAATTCGATTGTGATAATGATGATAATGAGATTCGTGAATATAACACTCGAGATCGCAATTTTCATTAATTTGGTATACTATTCCTAGGGATATTTGTGCACGTTATAGCCTGTCTTCATTTAAGAGATCCTTGAAAACACACCTCTTACCAAACTACACATAGTAAACTTACTGCGTAGTTACTGTCTTACTGTCTTTTTTTTTTTTGTTTGTCCGAGTTTACTTTTGTCTTTAAGTTGATCAATTAATGTATAATTTATATATCTAAGGAAACCTAACTCGAAGGTCTTTTTCGGCTTTATTCAAGTTCTTTTTTTTTTTCATTTTCACATTTAAATGTAAAATGATTGATTTGTATGTTTTGTGTTGTAAAAATCCAACACTAATGTATTGTTTTATTTAGAAAATGGGATGATTAATAAAATGAATTGAATTGAATTGAGTAATCTGTTTATGTACGTGTTTGCATGTATGCACGCGTGTGAAATCAAATGTTGTATTTCTTTACACGTGTGTTTGTGGGTACGTGTGTTTGTGTGTGTGTGTGTGTGTGTGTGAGAGAGAGAGAGAGAGAGAGAGAGAGAGAGAGAGAGAGAGAGTTTGTGCGTGTGCTTGAGTTTGTGTATGAATACGTAAGTGTCGGGATGACGAATGATCAGAAATGCACACATGCATGCATACTTAAACACATATACACAAACACGCACACACACACATTTACACACCCACAAACATGCATGCAAAGACACACACATAGTTCCCCCTTGTTCTATAGTCGTGATAGTTGGGGGCCCGTGTAGGAAAGCTATCTCATGATTTCACGGGGAGCGACAAGTTTCTCTCTCCTTCTTGCTGCTGTTTTGTTTTCCGTCCGATGCCGGCGAGGCCTCGAGGTGCGCACTTGAGACCTTTGACGTGATTTACGCATTGTGTTACGGCGTGACGCGGCAGTCGTTCAGACATCGTGCTCCGACGCGGCAGCAGATGTAGCGCCCCGAGCAGGCGACAAAGCGGAGAGGGAGAGAGACAGACAGACAGATTGAGACAGAGACAGCGAAAAAGAAAGATAAAGCAAGATAAAAAGAAAGAGAGAGAGATAAAGAGAAAGAAAGAACGAGAGAGAAAGAGAAAATATGTATAGAGATATTGACAGATAAAAGGAGAGAAAGAGAGAGAGGAGAGAGAGAGAGAGAGAGAGAGAGAGAGAGAGAGAGAGAGAGAGAGAAGAGAGAGAGAGAGAAAGAGGAAAGTGAGAAAGAAAGAGAAAGAGAGAAAGAGAGATAGAGAGAGAGAGAGAGAGAGAGAGAGAGAGAGATGGGGGTGGGAGTGAGGTAGAGGAGAACGAAATAATTTATAGAGAGGAGGAGGCTGCGCCGGGCAACGAACTTGGGAGGATGAATGTGTAAAGAAAGAGAGAGAGAGAGAGAGAGAGAGAGAGAGAGAGAGAGAGAGATATGAAAATAGAGAGATATACATAAACACACACGCACACACATACACGCACACCTACACACTTACACAAACACACACACACACACATACACATAATACATACACACACATATAAAAAGACACGCATAAGTGAAATATGAAGAAAAGGCATGACGGGATGATATCAATACATTTATGAATTGTAGTGTAGAGAAGAAGAGACTGAGGACTGAAGCAAAGGTCGGAGAACGAAACAGTGAGATTAGGCAAAATAAAGCTGAGAGTTGAAAAAAATAGTTAAAGGGGAGAAGGAAAAAGGATTACAGTTCGATATTCCGAAGGTTGGTTATTCTGAAGGTTTGTTATTCCGAAGGTTCGTAATTCCGAAACACGTAAATTGTCTTTATCTCGATGCTCGTTAGTCCGAAAACGAAAAAGGGTTCGTTAATCCGAGCATTTGTGGCGTTATTCCGAAGGTTCGTTAGTTCGAAAAACGAAATAAGGTTTGTTACTCCGAAAGTTAGCTAATCCGAAAATGAAATAAGGTTCCGAACCTTCGGAATAACGAACCTTATTTCTTTTTCCGTTTAACGAACCTTCGGAATAGCAAACCTTATTTGTTTCCCGGACTAACGAGCCTTCGGAATAACGAACCGTATTTTGTTTTCGGACTAACGAGCCTTCGGAATAGTGACCCTTTGGAATAACGAGTACTTCCCCGATAAAGACATAGGAGAGTCATATAAGCTGTAGAGAGGAATAAAGAGAATGGGAGAGAGAGAGAGAGAGAGAGAGAGAGAGAGAGAGAGAGAGAGAGAGAGAGGGAGAGAGAAAGAGAGAGAGAGAGAAGAGGGGGAGGGTGTGGAGTGGGGGCGAGAATGGAGAAACAGGGTAAGAGGGAAAGAGAGAACATGAAGAAGGTGCCTACTGAAAAATAGATGTGAGTGTAATCCCAAAAATGAAATGTCTTCTTCAATTTGCATTGGGTGACTCTGAAGGTCAACAAACTGCAGCTTCCAATCGAAATAACAAAATCAAATTGATATCAACAGAAAGGCTTTTGTCAAGAACAAATACAATGATATCTAAAATCCGTCTGGAAAAGAAACGGTATGAAATAATGATGATTTACTGCATCTATACTAGTCGCACAATCCATGACAATTACACAGGAGAGAAAGCGAGTTCTGCATATCCATATTAAGGTTACCATGGCAACCACAACCGTCAATTCCAATTTTCAAAATCCATGGAAACTATTTTTGTCTTCTAAAAAGGAATTGTAGACAAGGTTGCGGCAGACAAGAATGAGATCTCTAGTCGCATACTGTCTTCATCCTCAGCTTTTCAGACGGATCCTTAAACTCGGCGAAATATTCTAGGAATGACGACGAAGGTAATTACGCCACAAGAGGCACTTCACCTTCGGTTTTCATAGATTTATAAAGCCATTGCTAGCCAGACGAAGTCCTCTTGTGTATGTTTTGTACGTTCACCTTGGTGCAATGGGACGGCTCCTCTTGTATCGAACAAGTTTATGTATTCACATATGCAACGTATTGTTCTACCATTCTGTATGGTGCACGTTCGTCGCAGCACACTGCCTTGAATGGTGGCGGTCACATTCCATAAAGCAACAGTTTGTCTAGCACGCAAATTGTTAAAAATCCACCACAGCCTTTGTGTCCTTCAATATAAAATATGTTTTAAAGGGCACATACTGTACTGGGAAGACAAAAAAAAACCCTTCAAATGGTGATCGTGAGCAATCTTCTTGCCAATGGTCTTAAATTCATGTATTGTCCATTTTAGAACCTTGCTGAAAGCAGGGAGGTGTTACCATGGTTACGAAGGAGTAGAAACTCGAGCATAATATATGCAAACATCTGTATGGGTTCTAAAGCGTGCTCATGAATGTCAAAAGCATTCCATAATCATGACAATGCTTTGATGTTCCATGTGCCGAGCCGACATTTAGCTGATTTCAACTTGAAAAGAAATTTCTTTAATTTCCCATTTATCTGTAGACGTTTTGTTTTTGACAAATTTGTTTGCAAACTTTAAGGAAGTTAACGGCAGATAATGACAGATCCTTTACTCTGCTTTTGTTTCGAAAAGTATTGAGGAATCATTAAAAATCGGACATAAAAGCTGTTTGTATTACTTACAAAATTGACCAATTTCTTCACTTTCCGACAACTTGTGCATTTGGGGGATTCAACCAATCTCAAAATAATATATTAAGCTGTGTATTATCATTAACGGCGTTTGTGTGTGTTTGCGTGAAACAGAGATATTTCACTTGAAAAACTTGTTTATTTGTGTTTGCTGATACCTGTTATGCTCATGGAAGTATTAATGCCATTAACAGAACGGGACAAGCGAAATGAGACTGTACATTTCTTTGTTCTCTCTGAGAAGCCGTTGCCACACAATCATGTTCATAATTGTTCAAACACCTGAACAGCACCTGTTGAGAACACATAACTTTTCAGCGGCTTGGCACATGGGTTCAAAGGAAGAAAATTGCTTCATATCCTTCCATAACACATCCCTGCTGAAAGTTATTTGCCCTCAAATGATCCACATTTGGAGAGATTAGCGATTTAATCACAGATCCTCCAAATGTTCGGGCCGAACATTTTGAGGATTTGTGATTTAATCACTAATTATTCAAAATGTGGATCATATGAGGGCAAATAACTTTCAGCAAGGCTCTAAAATTGACAATACATGAATTTAACATGTTTAAGACCATTGGCAAGAAGATTGCACACGATCACCATTTGAAGGCTTTTTTGTCTTCCCAGTACAGTATGTGCCAATTAATCTACATCGCTGCTCTCCACTACAGCAGAGTAATACTCAATAAAATAGTAATGCACATATATGGTAAAAAAACATTTCTTTGTATTGTATTATATGTAAAACAAAAAAATACAAATGCGTGTGTGTTGGGGGGAGGGGGAGCCTATAAAAAACAGGGCTTGTGGAGTAAAACTCGTATTTGATGCATAAAATGACCCGTTTCATTAGACTATTGACAGAGTTTTTTGTGGAATTCAAAATATGTTGAGGAAGAAGACAAAGACAGTGATAACGTGAAAATGGAAGGACATATAAGGAAGAAAAACATGATGACTAAGCCTCATCTGGGACTGTAACAAAAGCATTGAGCAGATCTCGTTTTATTTTGCGTTTGAAAGTGCGGATGACTGTAATTCACCGCTCAATGAAGAATACTTGAAGGATTGTAAGCAACCTTCTACGCATGGCATTCAGTAATATTTACATCCTCTCATTTTAACCCTGAATGCAGACAAACTGCATCTACTCTATGAGATTTGCCTGTATTGCTAGTGTCAGAGTGCAGTATTGGCAGGAAAAGGCTTAATCATTGGTGGGAGAAGGGATAATTCAAGTTGACTTGACAAGTTGAGTGTGTACTCACGTAAAGCACTCTTCTAGGTCTCTGGAACATCGCAAACTATAAAGGTTACATTTTGTTTGCGTTTCTCGGCCTTCCGAGAAAATAAATTTGATCCAAAGCAGCGACGGATTGGATGCTAAATCCGTATTTAGGACATTTCAAATTTGTTGGTCGCCTTCCCAAAATACCACGGAAATGAAAGAAAAATCATGGGTAAATTAAACGATAACAACTTGGAGGTGTTAAAATCACAAAATGCAAGGGTTGATTAATTCATTTGGTTTCTGTCGAGCATGCAAGGCATGGTAGGAGAGGGAAGAAGTGAAACAGAAGACGATATCTCGAATTGGAGCATCTGAGAACCCCCTGCGAGGTTTCTCTCCAGGGATTACTCTGCTATCGTACGTGCTATCATTGGTTGTCATGGCAACCAATCATCTTTATCAAGTGTATAAATGGATGATGAGGAGGGATCTAGTTGGCGACTCTTTCTTCCTGTCTGCAACTTCCCTCCTTTCCCTTTTTCATTCATGCTTTTTCTTCTTCTTCTCTTCTTTTTTTTTCATAAGTGTTATTTTATTCTTCTCTTCTTCTTTCTATTGTTCTTGATTCTTCTTTGCCTTATTTCTCTTTTTCTCCCCTCTCTATGTATTTTTTTCTATTTTTCCTTCTCGTTTCAATCGTTTTTCCTCTTTGTTTCTTGTTCTTTTTCCATCAATCAATTCATTCGATAAGCGGATATATGTATACATTGTATTGCAATAAATTACCAAGCGTCATTCATAGTAGCACTCTACTCACGACAAATCGACACGACGGGGCCAAAATTGCTTCTACGTGACGTACAATGAATATTTTCCTAGTAAGAAAATTTTGTTCAAGGAGATACTGTGAATTGTCCACATGCGATTTTCATGATTAAGCAAGTTAAGCCTTCCTTACCATGTTTATATCATATCTATCCCATGATTTAGGAATTTATATGTTCATTCTGATTATGTAATATTTTTTTTATTCAGAATTGAATATCATGCAATCACATTCCTTGTCTTAAATCCACATATTATGCTGACTCTACAAATTTGCATATTAGGGAGAAATTATACGTCTTCATAATTTTTTTTGAATTTTTATGATATATAATGAAATGCACAGATACGAGGGTCATGCTAAGTGATTTTG
The DNA here is from genome assembly GCA_963669155.1 of Arbacia lixula. Lineage (NCBI taxonomy): Eukaryota > Metazoa > Echinodermata > Echinoidea > Arbacioida > Arbaciidae > Arbacia > Arbacia lixula. The sequence goes on along the minus strand of OZ022579.1, from coordinate 24,461,214 downwards.
TTTTTAATGGTTTTATATCAAAATGGGACGGAGTGGAGATATATATATATATATATATATATATATATAGAGAGAGAGAGAGAGAGAGAGAGAGAAGCAGGCACACATAGAGCACAGGTCGAATGGTGCAAGAGTAATACATATACGCATCAGAAGCGTAAAATAACTATTAATCGCATATATCAAGGGGGGGGGGGGAGTTAAATACAAGTTTCTCTTACTACTTTATCAAACGTTTTGTTATAGGACAAGAAAAAACTTCAGGTAAGATAAATCCTATAAAATCATTGTTTCCGATTGATATCATACATGATTTCAGAAGCAATAAAAGGAATTCGATATTAGATTTGCTCAAGACATGTTTGAGAAAATCCGAACAATGTTAATCGATGAAGACGTATCGTTTTAAAGTTTGGACTCGGGTTCCTAAGTCCTGAAATGTCACAAACAGTCAAGCGTAGAATTGGTTTAAGGCTCGATATTTTTTGGGGGAAAGATGCCGATAAGATTGCATCCGGCGTGTCAGCTGAACTTTTCGAGATGGGATTGTCTTGAAAGGAGAACGGAGGAGCGGAGGGAAGAGGTCGGTAAGGAGAGACTGATTGATGAAGCGAGACGGGGGAGGGGGGGGGGGGGAGGGTAGGGGTGGTATATAGGGGGAGGCAGATATAGAGGGAGTGAGGGGTGTAAGGAATGGGTGTGTCGGAAGGGGGAGCGAGCGAAGAGATGGGGGGGGGGGGGTAATTGAGAGAGATAGAGAGGAAGAGAGATAGCTTTTACATAAAGAGAGATACACATGCAACAACATATACACTCATACATATATAGCCAGTGGGGAAGAGAGAGAGAGAGATAGAGAGAGAGAGAGAGAGAGAGAGAGAGAGAGAGAGAGAGGGGGGGTACATTTAGAAAGGAGGGACATAAAGGAAATATACAAATGAAAAGGGACAAATCAAAGTAAAAAAGGGGGAGAACAAGAAATCACACAATATAGATAGGGGCAATTAAAAAAAAGGTGTGAGGAATGTGAAATAGATAAGGAAAAGAAGAACTAAATACATTGAGTTAGGGAAAGGAGGTGCAAACGACAGTGACTTGAGAGAACGAGAGATATATGAAAATTGTGTGTAGAGGAGACGAGAGAAAGAGAGAGTAAGAGAAAGAAAGAAAGAGAGAGAGAGAGAGAGAGAGAGAGAGAGAGGGAGGGAGAGAGAGAGAGAGAGAGAGAGCGAGCGAAAGGTCAAGTTTAACCTTATGGGCAGGATACTTGATAAAAGGTTAAGAAAAGAGAACATAGAGTGAGGAGATAAAGGAGAAGGAGAATAAGACGACCAAGATAGAGTGAGGAATCAAATAACGAGCGAGGGATGGAAATAATGGAAAACAGATATAGGATTAGCTCAAAAGAAATCACATGAAGATAGATAGGTAGAAAGGAAGAAAGAAATAAGAGAAAGGCGGCTCTATGGAGTGTGTGTGTATCAGTAATGTCTCAAAAAATGTCTCAATGGGACATAAAGTGTTAATACTCCGGACGCAGTGCTCATAAAAGGGTCCGGACGCACATCCTTCCCTAACCCCCCAACCCCCCGGTAGCCAATGGTCTTCCTTTCCGCACTTGCTATATATCTGACCAGGTTATTGGATACGCGCTAAAGGTTTTAGGTGGATGCCTCCGGGGGATTCGCCGCGCATCCTTCCCCCTGGGGGAGGGGGGTGGGAGGGCGGAAGATGGCTTCTCGACGGACATGACGTGTCCGCAACACGCGCGCCAAATCGGAGATGAAGCGTCCACGTCACTCCATCGCCGACATGAAAGGAAGATGGGGGGAAAAGCGGAATACGCAGGCAAACAATGCGCGAAGTAGCGTCTTGACAAGACACCGCGGACGGACGGGAAGGAGTTTGAGCGAGCGGGGCAGGGCTTAACAGTTCAGGTGACCTCTCGTGTGTCTGGTGAAGGAAATAAGGACAATATTGAGCGATCGTCCGGGAATATTACCGCTCTTTGAATTGGGATATCTATCTGTAAAAAGGGGAAAATGGTGAGCGAAGAGACGCGAGTGAGAGTGAGGATGACATGGCAGGAGGGGCCGGGGGACCATTCGAAGGAGGATAAGGAATGATATTGGGTAGGGTGATGACGAAAACAGGAAAATGTACTACACGGCCCTCCTCTTCCTATGTATTACACACTTTTGCACTCACATAATATACATATATAAACAAACATACACACACCCATGCACTCATAAATAAATACAGTAGTGCGCACACACAGACACACACACACATACACACACAAACACACACAAACACAAACAAACACACACAAACACACACACACACACACGCACATGCATACTTATTGATTCACACAATTACATGAGGGGTCCAGTTTGCCTCTTTTGATACATCCATTATCTCAGTCTTACTAAAATGTATCCATTCATGTAGATTGAATGGTGTAAGTGCTCGCTTCTGCATGAAACAACTGAAAAAAAAACACATTAACATAAAACACATAATAAAATCAAATATTGAATGTAAACGCAAAAACACAAACATGCACACGTATACAACACGACAGCAAACCACCAACTATAGATACCACACTCTTACACACATACATAGACATAGCACACTTAAAGTCACGGCCTTGAATGAGTGACGCTTGTTACGCAGTGTAATGTAGAGCAAGCGGTATATCTCCACATCTATTCTGGATCGAAGGCTTTGAGATCCGTTGATCAGCTCTATTTTTGTCGCTGAAATAGTTGCCAGAAAATGCATCATTCCACACCTCTCAGTATCAACCTGGCACGGCCAACATCCATATGATCACATACATAAAATCACTAACACAAGAAACACGCACACACATACGTACACACACACACCCCGACACGCACATACACATACACACCACTCGCATTCGCATTTTATTGGATTTTTTTTACAAATATACTTTTAGCCCTTCACCCCTCTCTCTTCCTCTCTCCCCCCTCTCTACTCTCACATTTACTCAATTGCTTTCTTCTAATCTCCCCTCCCTATTTCTATACTCTCTCCCTATCACCCCTTTTCTCAATCAGTCTCCACGTTGCCAACTTATACAAGTACATGTATACATGTAGGCTATACGCCTATATACATACACACGCAAGGACACACACGCGCGAACACACAGACACACACACACACACACACAAATAAAAAAAACCCCACACAATCTGTCACGGCCCGGTTTAGAGCCGACAGTAAAACAAAAGAGGAAAAACTTAGTGATAAATAACACCACAAACCGACTATGACAAATCAATTAAACTTAACATTATTTTAATCAGTTACCGAAAACTCTGAATGTACATGGTATACCATTCGACATTCATGACAATCTGTATTGAGGTAAACACTCTAAACGGGAAAAAGTTCTGAAAATATCATTAATCCTACATTTCACTAACAAAATCAAGTGATTAAAACAAATTATTTATACGGACCAGATAAAACACACACGCAAATCATACAGGATCATACCAACAACAAACACACGAAAACCTGGCGGTTCGCAGTCGGGGCCCCGTTACAATGATGCTGCGTGGAACTAACTAATGAAGACGCGCTTGACCTTCGATGATGCTGACGACCTTGCGGCGGCCGACTCCTCAACGAAGAAGGCGACTTGGCGACGTGGTGACGTGGACACGGATCAGGGACACGTAATGTGACGTCAGTCCCATACACAAACTCACCATAGGTGAGTTTTCCATACAAAATACAGCGAAGACACCTCTTCAAAACTTGTCAGCTACGATAAGGTAAATAATAATTGTTGACGGCTGCTTATGTTCGGTTACGCTTCAGTTACAGATTCACCACGAACTAAAAAAAAAAAAAAAAACACCGCACAGGTCGAAAGCAAAAGAAAGTAATGCCTTAATGTGTACAACGTACGGTTAAATACCTTGCCCAACGTATCGCCTCGGGCGTGGCACGGAGACGCTAGCGTCGGTGCTACAGAATAACATGCATTTATTTACTAAACGTAACTGAAAAAGGTACCAGGACAAATCTTACGGAACGAAAGTACTAAAACAGCGATACTTGAACATTTGCGATTAATTTGCATATAAATGAAAGTGTAGACTTAACATTCGATCACCCGTTTAAACACGTGGTACACCTGTACCGGCTTTTACCCGGGCATGAAAATGAAACAAATTGGGATGCCTTTTACTAGACAAGAGTAACCATGGTAGACAATAAAATAAATGGAAATTTCAAGCCTACCTGTTGTAAATGGTGTAAATGCCCACTTCTGTTTAACAAATACTAAACAACCCGTGTCTGCATAAAACAATTAAAAAACATAAACATAAAACACATAATAAAATATAAACATAATAAAATATTGAATATAAACGCAAAAACACAAACATGCACACATATACAACACGACAGCAAACTGCCAACTATAGATACCACACTCTTACACACATACATAAACATATCAAACTTAATATCACGGCCTTGAATGAGTGACGCTTGTCACGCAATGAAGAGCAATCGGTATATCTTCACATCTATTCTGAATTAAAGGCTTTGAGATCCGTTGGACAGCTCTATTTTTTCTCGCTAAAATAGTTGCCAGAACATGCCTCATTCCACATCTCAGTATAAATCTGGCCAACATCCATGATCACATACATAAAATCACTAACACAAGAAACACGCACACATGTATGCACACACACACACACACACCATTCGCATTCGCATTTTATTGGATTTTGTTTTTTACAAATATACTTTTAGCCCTTCACCCCCCTTTCTTTCTCTTTCCCTCCCTCTCTACTCTCACATTTACTCTATTGTTTTCTTCTTATCCCCCCCCCCATATTTGTATACTCTCTCCCTATCCCCCTTTTCTCAATCAGCCTCCATGTTGCCAACTTAGACAAATACCATGTATACATGTAGGCTATACGTATACATACATACACACGCAATCACATACGCGGAAACACACAGACACACACACAAATAAAAAAAAAAAAACCCACACAATCAAAACACACTTAAACACTACGCTGACATGCTCATGTCATCGAGCGAATTAACCTAAGATAAAGAGAGAGTCACATGTAATAGTCATGTCATCGAGCGGATTAACCTAAGACAAAGAGAGAGTCAAAGGTAATACTCGTGTCATCGAGCGGATTAACCTAAGACAAAGAGAGAGTCGCACGTAATAACGATGCTGGCATCCCCGCCGTCTACATGTTCGTCTTCCTGTGGTACCCTAGCCTTTAGCCAAGGCATTCGGCGCTTTTATTCCCCAAAATGTGCCGAACGAGTCTGCATACATAAGACTATCATGCGAGGAACGAGTCTGCATACATAAGACTATCATGCGAGGCGCTTCAGCGCCGAGCTCGCGCGATCACTACCGTAAACGCACAAAGCTTTAGTCTTTTTTCAAACCTTGTTCGGCGAGCGAGGACTCGACCAAAGGCTAGTGGTACCCGAGACCGAAATAGATGGTAGAAATCGTGAGCTCACCTCCGAGGTGTGCTTAGTTGGGGGCCACCACTATAGCGAAACTAGGTCAAGAAGAGGAGGGCATGTTTCTGATCCGTTTTAAACGGTGTTTACTCCCGTTTTCTGTTTTCGTTCAATTTGTGTATAAAAAAATGTGTTTGTAAATCATATAAATCCAAAGGAGTATTCAAATTATCAAACAAATCAGGAATTGCGTAAATTTCACCGAAAGTAGCAAAAATAGATAGGGATTTACTATTGAAGCTCCCCTTTAAAAGATGTAGTATTTAATCTTACAATATTCCCATCAAACTGCGATATTCCATGTCCTTTGTTAACATGTTTAATACGGGCTGTTTACACCTACATTATAGATTTATAATGATAGTGATGATTTGACCTAGGAGTTTGCACCATGTTTGAGATACAGACAGCGGTATACACGCTGCATGATCGTTAGTCCTCTCTCTGTCAGATAAAATTATGCTCAATGAGCTTTGTATGCATTATTGGTGACAAAATGTACCCCTGGTACACATTGACTTCATAAAAGTCATAATGAAAATATTCCAGTAATATAACTAATTGTGTATTTAAAATGCGTGTTAGCGTGCATTTTGATTTGGGCCCAGCTTCGCGACAGCTATTATTCATAAATCGATTTACCGATTCCATTTAAGGTATATCGAATGTTAACTCCTTTAAGATTAACCATCGATGCATTTTTGCACAAGGAGTACACGGCAAATCCGATATAACAGCATTTTATCTGAAATACAGAGGGTTAAGATAATGTGGTGTGCAAGGGTATACACCAATTTACACTTACACTTATATATATATATATATATATATATATATATATATATATGCATGGATCCCGCATTAGGGAGACATTCCGGTGTTATTATACCTACCTTAGGGAGACACCCGCGTAAAGGAGACATTTTTGTGTCTCCTTAACGTTTTGACACCTCATAATACAGTTATCCATGGATCACGTGTCCAAAATGCGTCAAGAATATTCATGTTAACACCGTAGCTCTATGTTGGCATTGTCCATTCGATACCAGGGTACATCAATTTAAAGTAGAAACTGTTTCAAATATTAGGGGGTATACTTTTTTTTTTTGGAAGTTGTTATAAAAGTGTATTACGGAGACACAAAGTATATTGGATATATCTCGCTTTCTCCGGCCTATATGTGTGGGATATCCATACCTAAGATCACACGTGATTGTACCAACGTAATGATGTGTAACTTGTTCATCAGTTTTTAAAGGATAAAGATATATCCCTTATGGTGTGAAAAACACCCTCTTTTTAAAAGTAATTAATTCCATCGCGCTCATGCGCAGTAAGATATACATATATTTGCCGAAAGGTCTCCCTTGAACGGTATGTTTTAGCAAAAAGTGTCTCCTCAAAGCACCCCTAGTTAGCATCACACACGCGACGTCAGTGGTATAAACTCCCCGGGCGCTTCGTCGGCGAGACGGTGCGCAGCTCAGCTAGCTAGCAGCAAGTATCCAAGTCGTCATCAGAATTAATTTATGATTATAAAGGTAAGTTAGGAATATCCCATATTTAAACAGATCCTTGTCTCTATCTAGATCTACGCTAGAATCCAAACCGGCGCTAGTTCATAAGTGTAGACCTTACTGCGATCAGCCCGCTCACGCAGCTCCCGCTGCGCGGGAGCAGTCCGGTCCGGGGCTAGAGTAGACCATACTGGCGCCGGCAGCCTAGGCGGATAGCTACCCGTTACTCGCCCGTGGAGAATCCGTACTATAGCTAATCACGTCCCCAAAATCAACTGAATCATTATTCAACGGCAAATAAGTTGTCTATATAGGCCGGGTTGGGGTTAGGGTCAGGGGTAGGTTTAGAATTAGGTTTAGTGTTAGGGTCAGGGTTAGGTTTAGGGTTCAAAGTCATAAAATTAGTGGGATATACCAACAGTTATTGCATGATCTGGCGGCTGTGGCGCTACTTTCTGTATGAATTCACTAATTCAGATCTGTAAATTTCTATGCCAGTGACATCTCACTTAGAACTTACGCTAGTAGAATTAATGATGCTAAATCGTTTCTCTAAGAGAATGCTAAGTCGGATATCAGTGACAACTCGTGTATCGATACCGGATCAGAATTTTCAGACAAACTAGTAATAGCCTTTCTCATAAAACTCCGCAATAATTGATAAAATGTCAGGTTGAAAAATCATGATTTTGTTAAATATGGGGCGAGGTATTGTTTAAAACGTTGATTAGTCTATAACGAGGACTGTTGTGCTATCAATCTCTCATTTTCTTCTGTTAAATCACTTCATTGATTTTCTAGCTTTCATGCTTTCCATTTTGGTCATATTCATAATATTGAAAGATACCTTTAAAGATACTACAGTATATGCAAACATGCCATTCTTAAAATAAATGTTTGAATATTGAAGAAAGGGGTTATCACATGCATATGTTGATATTCACAACTGATGCAAAATCTCAATCAAACGTAGACTTAATCATTCAAAAAGAAATAAGCAAACACAAGTGAATTTTCAACATTTAACAGTGTTAATATGTCGGCGTGCGTAGACTAGCCCTCTGATCTATGGAATGCTCAAATGATACTCGATATTTTGAAATATTTGTTAACCTTTTTCATTAATTTTGCCTTCAATTGAGTGATGTTAAACAAGCAAACCCCTTTCCCTGCCACAGCTGATTTAATGCTTAGCAAATTCTTACAAAATGCAGCAGAAATGTTATCATAGAACGCACATTATGCAAATTCATTCACTTTTCAGTCCGAATTACGCAACTCAGGTTTCCATAAGTCACTATTGTTCTCAAGGATTGTCCGATCAAGAACAATAGATGCGACAGTGTCTGAGCAGTTCCAGCATTTAGAGCTGAGGTTAGAGTTGTAATAGCTTCGAGAATCACCTCAGTGCTAACTATCGGAGTTAGAGCTGAGGTTAGAGCTGTCATCGTGTCGAGAAACGCATCCCTAGTCTTCAGACATCTGTTTTCCCTCTGCATGGCAAATACTGAAATAGTATATAATTGATATTTATGTATCATGCAGCTAACATTAGCTTTCCAATTAAGTATAAGTGGGTTCGGACAGGGTCTTTTAAGATATGATGTTTTGGATTAATTAGATGCTCCTCGAGGAAAACTTCAGGCAGAGCTATGTTAAAGTCCAGAGGGATCGAGCACACATAATTGTTTGGGTTTGTGTTGCTGACTATTCCTTACTCTCTAACTTTATTGAATAAGTTACACATTTTTTAAAGACAATATTAAGAAGGTCTATGTTCTGAGGTCCGTTATTACTATATAGAAATTGAGAAATGTGTTTTATATTTTTTTACCGGTCTACAAGTAGCATTCCATGGTTTAGTCCATGGTGTGAATAAACCTCCTTTTGTGAACACGTGTCTAAATAAAGACCTGGTTATTTCATTCATAAACATTTAGAGATTGATGATTTCCAATATTCAGGTTTTTCAGAGAAATTAAGCAGAAGTGATGAAATTGAATCTGAAATGATCGTGAGTATGAGATGATGATACCCTGTAAATGATGTTTTTACCAGAAAAACAAAAACAAAATTAGTCTCCCCATCCCCAAAGAAAATCACATCAAAGTGTGTTTTTGCTTAAATGAATGACCTTGTTAGCTCTTTTCAGTAATACCCAATTAGTCCTGAGAGCTAGTGCATGTGATTCTGGAGTATGTACTATTTAGGTTTTGTTTTGCTCAGGACCACTTTCCATTGAAATGCCCAACTCTTTTTCTTATCTCTTCAGCATTGATACATGAAAGTGAGAATTTAGGGAGGTTTGTCAATGACGAACATGTTCATCCAAGTTATGTGATGATGAAAGTCATGCTAAACAACACTCCTCATATGTGTCTCTTTGCAGGAGGGAAAAGAGGACAATGCAGAGAACCTTCCCTGGAGACAGGTAACTATTTGTAAAACAAAATGGGTCATTGAGCGATTGTTTTGTTGCCAACTTTCATACAAATATTCTAATAATGTGCAATATTTGGTAATTTTGAAGATTAAGAGGATGTTAGCCTTCTGCAACACTAAAATTTGAAGTTGAAAATCTTGTTTGAAAATTTGTTCAGAAAATCCATTCTCTAGACCTGTGCGTCTTCATTAGCCCAATCAGATGTAATAGTGAGCTAGTTTGAGGATCCGGGGAACTAGCCTGAAGTTGCAATCCCGTCTTCATTCGCTCAAAAGTCGCGATGAGTAAGCTCGAAACTGGGGATACATGAATTATCCCGATGTTCGCACATACGCAGTGTGCGACGGAAAAAGGCCACGACTGCATGGCTTTGTTTGTGAGCTCTCATTCACGTACGTATAAAAACCTATTACGTAAACAATGCCTCATGCACGCTGATGCATGCCGGGATTGAGAAATTTTCAGGCTAATGAAGACACTCCGAGCTAGCTCTAGCTAGTTCACAAACTAGCTCGAGCTAGCTCCATCTAGCCCAAGATTTCTTGGGAAATTTTCTCTACCAAATAGCTAGCTATTTTGCCTGATCTGGCTAATGAAGACACAAATAGCTAGCTATTTCGTGCTCTGGCTAGGCTATCCCAATCAGAACTAGCTACAGTAGATATTTCGCCACATCAAGCTAATGAAGATGCACCTTCTGAGAATTATGACTTCTGTTTTTATAAAAGGTCGCCACAACCAAAAATCAGTGCATTAACTAAGACAGAACATTGGTTTTGATTACTACATGTACTTCTAACATGAGAAGTACATTGTTTTAGAGGCAGTGTCAATGTTATTGCAAGGTCAAATGAGATGTGAGATATGAGATAATGGAACCCATTTAACAAATTATTAGGACTTATATGTTTTTCAGTTGTGGAGTTATGACCTCGATCAGTATGGTGTATAAATATAAAGTTACCACAGCCAAAAAAAATCATGCATTGACTTGCTGATATAAAAGCATACTCTAGTTTTACAATGGATTTAATCTTATTACTTCACATTAAAAGTATGAAATCTTTTAGTCTAAAATTGTGCATCATTGAATCATCATCTATCTGCAGTAGAAATTTTAGATAATTCTTTTTTTGTTGTTGTTGCAAAAGGTTGCCCCCTCCCCTTCAATAATTCTGATATACATAGACTTGGCCAGCACATGAACACAAGTTCAAGTAGAAGTGTTTCATATTCCCTCATAAAAAAAAAATATTTTATATGCAGATTTGAACAGCTTCCTTTGTTCCTCAAATGTATACCTTTAACTGAATAGATCCAAAATGTATTTGGTAACACCTTTGCTACAGGAAGGACAGGCGTTACAGGACCAATTGACTAGACAAGCTCATCAGACATCACAGGACCAGATGACCAGCCACGACCATCAGGCGTCAAAGGACCAGGGGCGCGTTTCTCAACACGATGACAACTCTAACCTCAGCTCTAACTCTGATAGTTAGCACCGAGGTGATTCTCAAAGCTATAGACTCTAACCTCAGCTCTAAATGCTAGAACTGCTCGGACCCTGTCGCATCTATTGTTCTCGATTGGACGATCGTTGAGAACAATATTGACTTATGGAAATCTGAGTTGCGTAATTCGGACTGTGTTAAAATGAATGAATTTGCATAATGTGAGTTCTATGATAACATTTCTGCTGCATTTTGTCAGAATTTGCTAAGAATAAAATCAGCTGTGGCAGGGAAAGGGGTTTGCTTGTTTAACATCACTTCATTGAACGCGAGATTCATGAAAAAGGCTTACAAATATTTCAAAATGTTGAGTATCATTCGAGCATTCCGTAGATCAGAGGGCTAGTCTAAGCAATCCAACTTTTAACACTGTTTAATGTTGAAACTTCACTCATGTTCGCTTCTTTATTTTTGAATGATTTAGTTAAGGTTTGATTGAGAGTTTTCCATCAGTTGTGAATATCAACACATGCATGTGATTACCCCTTTCTTCAATATTCAGACATTTATTTTAAGAATGGCATGTTTGTGTAGACTATCATTTACATTATATCTTTCAACACAAATATGACCAAAATGGAAGGCATTGAAGAAAATCGATGAATTGATTTAATGGAATAAAATGAGGGATCTTCATGAAAATGATGCGTTACACATCAAGCCATAGAATTATCAACGTTTTAAACAATACTTCGCCCCATAGTTAACAAAATTACAATTATTTCAACCTGATATTTTATCAATTATTGCAGAGTTTCGTGAGAAAGGCTATCAATTTGTCTGAAAAAAAGTCTGATCCGGTATCAATTCACGAGATGTCAGTGATATCCGACTTAGCATTCTCTTTGAGAATCGGTTTAGTATCATTGGCGCTAACGTGAGTTCTAAATTAGATGTTACTGGCATCGAAATGCAGAAACAGGCCCCAGATGACCAGATAATTTCTACCTTCTCCACTTCCACTTGTAATTTTTTTCATATCTGCATCCTTTCAATCTTCTACTCTTTCCATCTTACCTTGGATAGAGGGAGGGGGTATCGGGGACAGTGAAAAGAGGAATGCAAATTATTTAATTAATTTCCAATTTGTAATTTTTTTTGACTCGCTATGGTACTATTTACGTATTATTATGGATTTTTTTCTTTGTCTTATTATTTCTGGTTTTTTTTAATCTGTTACAAAACATTTTATGTTGTAAACTTTATTTCTATCTCTATCTCTAGCCTATTTCTCTCCACTGATGAAGGAAGGCCTCATCATTTTTCTATTTTGATCTATCTTGTGCCGTTCGTTTCCATGTCATACTACCATATTCTCTAATATCGTCAATCCACCTCCTACTTTGCCTGCCTCTTCTTCTGGTGTTAGCCCTGGGGGTTCAGATGGTTGATTTATTAGTCCATCTATCATCTTTCCTCCTAGCTAGATGACCAGCCCACCTCCATTTCTTTGATTTAATTTCCTGTACTTTGGTTTTCTTTCTCAAATCCTGGTTTCTAACTTTGTCCCTCTTTGTAACACCAATCATGATTCTTTCCATACCCTTTTCGGTTACTCTAAGTTTTCTCTCCAGTCTCTTAGTTGTGGTCCATGTTTCTGCTCCATAAGAGAGCACAGGTATGATGCATTGGTTGAAAATCTGTTTCTTGAGAGAAAGAGGGAGCTTCTCATCACGAAAGATAAAGTTGAGCTTGCCAAATTTTGCCCAAGCAAACTGAATCCTTCTATTCACTTCCCCTGCTGTTTCATTTTCTATGGAGATATTTTTGCCCAAATATATGTAGTTGTCTACCTTTTCTACGGTCCTCCCCCGAACTGTGATTTTGTGTTCTTTGAATCTACTGCTCATCATTACCTTTGTCTTTGTGATATTCATTTTCAGTCCAGCTTTTCTACTTTCTTCACTTAGTTCTCGGACCATTTTCTCCAGTTCCTGAGGTGTATGGCTTAGTAGTAAAATGTCATCTGCAAATCTGAGGTGTGTCAGGTGTTCGCCATCCACCACTATTCCCAATGATAATCAATCAAGGTTTCTGAAGACATCCTCAATAGCTGCAGTGAAGAGCTTTGGTGAGATGGGGTTACCTTGTCTTACCCCTTTCAGGATTTTAAAGGCATTTGTTGTAGTGCTTTCTAGATGTACACGGGCACTAGAGTCCTTATAGATGGTCTTAATAAGGCGAATGTACTTTCTATCTGTGACCTGCTTTTCTAAGGCATTGAATAATGACTGATGGTCTAGGCAGTCAAATGCCTTCTCGTAATCAACAAAGCTGCAGCAGATGTCAAAACGGTATTCCTTTGCCTTCTTGATTATCTGGCTTAACCCTATATATCCTGGGCTATTTTGAAATCGCATAGCTCGGGGGGGGGGGGGGGCAAAAACAGCCCCCCCCCCCTAAGATCTCGACCGTTGATCTCCACAATTCAATTGCCAATTGCACCAAAATTATTCAAATCTGTTTTTAATCAATTAATTATGCTAATTAAATGCATAAAAATCATAATTTGGTTGTAAATCTTTAAATATAGCCCCAAAACTTCTAGATATCAGTCCAGACACTCTTCTTAGGATTATTATCAAATTGGGATTTTAAAAAATGTTTTTTCTTATGTATTTTATTGTTTTTTAATTTCTTATGTATTTCTTTGTTTTTCGGACTTTGTTTTTCATTGTTTTTTCGATGGAATTCGTTGGCAACACTATTTCAGTCATAAATAACATAAAATCTATTGTTCTTCATCAGTAATAATAGAAATAATGATACATTTATGAATTTTGACTAGATACAGAATTTGCATTGGATTTGTACATGAAATCATGTTTTTGAGCAATTTTTGGTCTGACATGCACATACACAATGTTACGTAACTTCGGAACCGTGTACCCCCATGTCGCAAATTTGGTCTTAAAAGATGCGTGAGACTTGAAGGAAAAAAGTCATGAAACGTCGCGGCGTGATCTTTTCGCGTTACAAATTTATTGCGAAAAATGTCGAGGGGGGGGGGCTGTTTTATGTGACATGCACATACACAATGTTACGTAACTTCGGAACCGTGTACCCCCATGTCGCAAATTTGGTCTTAAAAGATGCGTGAGACTTGAAGGAAAAAAGTCATGAAACGTCGCGGCGTGATCTTTTCGCGTTACAAATTTATTGCGAAAAATGTCGAGGGGGGGGGGGGGCTGTTTTTGCCCCCCCCCCCCCCCGGGCTAGATAGGGTTAAGGTGTGGAGATGTTCTGATGTTCTGTATCCTGTACGAAACCAGCTTGTTCCCATGGTTGATTTTCATCAAGCTGTTTCTCTACCCTAGCAAGAAAAATTTGTGTGAATATTTTGTATATATGAGGCAACAGACTAATGGGCCTGGAGTTTTTGATGTCCTTCATGTCCCCTTTCTTGGACAGTATGATAACTTTTGATTTGTTCCACTGGGTAGGTACCTGTTCCATTTGCATGATCTTGTTGAACAGTTTTGTTAGGATTGATATGGTGTCCTCGCCCCCCAAATTAATAATATCTGCAGTCATTTGATCCTCCACTGGAACCTTTCCCCTTTTCATCTGATATAAAGCACTCTTCACCTCTTCCTTTAGTATTGGTGGAACATCATTTGATTTCTCATTCCAGTCCTCATTTACTCTCCAATCTGGTTGGTCTGTGCTATAGAGTTCTCTATAGAAGTCCTCAATCACTTGAGTAATCTCTTCTTTATTGGTAACTTCTGTCCCATCTTTTGTTTTCAGTGATGACAGAAGCTTTCTGCCCCTCTCTAACTTTCTGTTGATGATTTTTGGTCCTTTGTGGTTTACTAGCTTTATTTGCCAGTTGACAAATTTCGTTTTTTTTTTTATGACAGACAGAATATCTTGTATATTGTATATTGAAATACAGTTGGCAGCAAGATTATTCAACCCCCCCCCCCCTCTCATTTTTGACATTCTGTCATAATGAATAACATTGCAACAGCAGGTTGCTACTAAACCATTAAGATAGTGAGCAGACAGTTAATTACTAAAGAATACCAGAGAAGAAAATCAAAGTTTACTTCAAAGTTCATCTGAAATTGCAATTTGCGCCGAGAAAGCATGTTGCAAAATTATTCAACCCCCCTATTTTCACACAAGAAAGGAATGTACACATGTACCTAGTGAACACAGTTATCTTAAAGAAAATGTTTTGGATTGTCTTCTTTTTTTATAGTTCTATAAAAAAACAAATCGTCCAAGTTTGAAGAAAATCTAAAAGATCAAGATACTTTGACCTTATTTGGTTTCTATTTCTAAATCAAATAGAAACTAAATAAGGTCAAAGCATCTTGAAAAGTATTGAATTTTCTTTAAACATAGTAGGTTGGTGTCCCATTAGGATTGGCTGATAAGAGTCAATTTTAGTACATGAGGTTATACTTGCAGTTCATAGGTTATTTGAATTCTACTTGCATGTGTCATGAATGGCTGTGCTTTAAAGACGGGGGGGGGGGGGGCATAATTATCAACTGTGTACAAGTTTCTGAATCTAATTTCATTAATAAAATGAATAGTATTAAGTCTTGTGATCTGGAATTTGTGAGTGCTCGGTATACATGTATCTCTTTATCATTACCTACCTGTAGTAGAAATTAACATGAGAAAAGGTTTCAATCATTTCACAGATAATAATTGCTTGAAATTTTTACGAAAGTGTGTGAATTGTAATTTGCAATGGTATCACTTTTTCTAATTTCCCTCAAAATTTAGTTTTCAGCGGTTGAACAGGGGCTTTAATGTCTGCGTATTTAGATGAATATGTTATCAAATATGTGTAATTAAAGAGAGCTTTAAGAAGTTCATACGGTTTGTGGTATTGTAGAGATGTTCTATAAAGAGTTTTAAACATTTGCATATACAGGTGTATGTCATTAATATCCCATGAATTTGTTGAGGTAATGTTAGTAATTGTACATAATTTCACTGAAAAAAAAAACAATCATTATTGTTGACAGGAAACTTCAGATCTATTGATTTGAATGTTAGTTGGTGCTAAATTTTTTGGTGGTTGTGACCATAAAATCAGGTACAATTTGTAACGTTTTGATATCTTTTGGCATGTATTTGAATGTTCTCCTAAATGTGCGATACTGTTTTGAAATTTAGTTTGAATTTGAATTTGTATTTCGAGACCTGCATCACAGGGAGGTCACTAATGACATTCATGTACTATAATTCATGTGCACCTTGCAACGGTTGAATAAATTTATAACTTTTTAACATTTAATTAAATGCATTGTTAATACAGTTACATTTAGTGTCATGTGTCTCCTTCATGGTCTTTGCTTTTATGTACGGCTTTCGTTTATTGGCCTCCATTTCATGTTCGTCCAAGTATAATCGTCTGCTTATTCCAAAGTGCTAAAAGTGAGGTACAAACAATATTTCTGTATTTAATTTCAGATGAAAAAAACAAACATTTTTTTAGTGTTTTATGAGTTCCTGTTCTGAATGTGTCCATGGACGTGGAATGTGCAGAGAGTGTGTGTTTACGTTTGTTGTACATAGTGTGACAGTGCAAATATGCCACGTTTTAACTACATGTATATGTACTACAATGATACTTGACTGAGTGACTGATTGCTATGAATCAAATACACCCCTACCCCGGCCCCCTCTCCACATCCCAGCCTACTGGCATTACCATTCAATAATCAACAAAATGGCCATTAATTTATGAGGGTACACAATTTATATTGAAGTCTGAATGTATTGGGGATCAATTCATTTTTCACAAATTTAGTTGATTAACACCATCTGTACTCATTGTAATAGAGTCAATGGACATGACTGTCTGACTTGCGGCTTGTAAGCAATCTGAAATGCATAAGTTGGTCGAGGGTACGGGTGCAGCTACCCAACAGAATATGGAACAGAAACGCAACTCTCTTTTGGCATGTACTCAATCTGCATCTATTGTACATACAGCATGCAGTACTGAAACTGCACTGCTAAGAATAAAATGAGTGTTACTATGATATGCATCATAGCTGATATGATGCGTGCAGCGCGCGCAGAGCAGCTCGCGCTCATAGCTCAAATCAGGCAGGCGCGCCGTCGAGTCGACCGGTCACGTCAGGGCCAGGGCGCGCCAGGGTACGGTTTCTGGGACAGTGCGCGCACAAACGCGTGCATATATAATTAGATGAGTTGACTGCGTATAGGTTGTGTGTATACAGTGCATAACAGATAAGCTATGTGTAACATGCTTATCTGTGTAAAGTATGCCTTGCGTGTGTGTGTGTGTGTGTGTGTGTGTGTGTGTGTGTGTGTGTGCATGTGTATGGGATAGCTGCTCTCAGTCACCATAGCTCTCTGTGTACCCCGTATGTGTTGTTGTGTGTGTGTGTGTGTGTGTGTGTGTGCGGGGGCAGCATCATAGAGCTGGACAGCATAGCTCTCTAGACTGCAACTAGGCATGAGCTATGTGTACATACATGTGTCCACGACCTACGCATGAATTTTCTACATACTGTATCTCTCTGTGCGTACTCTGTGCATGTGCATAAGGCATACTTTATGCCTTATGCACAGAGTAATTAGGGGTCAGCTACAGTAGCTGTTTCTTTCACTAAATATAATCATGGAAAAAATGCAATGCGATAGTACTGTGAGTTACGGAAGTTTGATACCCAGACTCTTTACATTATCTTTACAAAGCAAAGTCAAAATCAAAGTAAATCTGTGTACGGTGGAATTCATGGTATTGGTGTCTTAATTAGAGAAAAAATATTGAATTATGTGTTAGGTTTGGATTCGAAATGCAATATCAGAAACAATATTTTGGATAACATATCAGTGAGAAAGCTTTCGGATTTTCATTTATGTTACGTATCGTTTATAAATATTTCCCCAGAACATTCTTATTATTATATAATGAATCTACTGATGACATTGCTGCTGATTTGATAATGTTGAAGAACGTGCATAATTTACCGTTTTGCCTTTTAGGAGATTCCAATGCTACTTAACCGGGTGTGAAAGTGAATGGAAGATGTTAATCGTTGTAATATGTATTTTATAGATAAATCTGACAGTGTTATGTCCGATCAACATTTTTTACTGTGTAATACAGGTTCGGTAATATGAACAGAGGCAACACAAGAAACGGCAAGAAATTTCTTGAAAGGCGTAGGGGCTTTACCTTATTGCTAATGGCCATGTTGGAGCAGATCTAAACACAATCCCATCATTCTGAATGGGGGGGGGGGGGCATAATGCCCCCACTCCCCGTAAAAACAAGCTTTGAAATACCCCGGGAGTATAATAATAACCCTAATAATTAGGGTAACAGTCTTACTATAATTGAAGTATGATTATTGCTGCCATGAAACGCTTACAAAAATCACGCGGTTATTTTCAAAATGATGTGGTTGTGTTTGTCAGAGAGAAGAGTTTTGAACAGTTTGTTTCTGAAAAATTTCAAGGGAAAGATATTCTTCCTCGTAAAATTGATGCAGCTACATATATATATACAAAAAGTATACATACAAGCTCTTTACTCTACTTTACGCAGATGATACAATTTAGTTCTTGCAAAATCTGAAAGTGAACTTCAACTTGCATTCTAAAGATGCGTTATCTGTACACTGCAAAAGGTGGTTAAAAGTCTTTATCTTTTCTCGTGGGGAAGTACGGAGGATTCCAATTTTTAGGTTTGATACTAACGTGGTTGAAGTTGTTGATCTCGGTACCACCTATGATTATGATACATTTCGCAAAGCACAAATCAATAATAAAGCAGCTGAATCAAGCAAGAAGGGGAAACAGTCTTATGTCAAAAACATACCAATTTAAATAGTATTGATATTCTCTTGGAGTTATTTGATCAACGTGTTTTACCTATTGAAGCGAAATGGGGATTTGGTATATTAAAAGAACTGATCAGTGATAGTAAATAGTATACTAAAACGGACATAATATCTAACAAGGTGGCATGGGATCAATAAATTGGCATTGTCATCGTCATTGTCATTGTCATTGTTGTAGTATTTGCTTATTAGTTCGCTTTGAAACACTTTTAGTTTAGCAGTTATGACAATCTGAAAAAGTTCAGTATAGTAGTTTGAATGCTCCAACCTCACAACTCTCTCGATCCAATAGGGCGGGAAATCGTTCTTTGCGGTCAAACGGACGGCGAGGCGAATACATTATTTTTTGGTTAGAAAATGCTTGCATATATCCTTCAGTAAACATGTTTTGTTTTGTGTGCGCGCGTGTGTGTGTGTGTGTGTGTTTGTGTGTGTGTGTGTGTGTGTGTGTAGGTGCGTGTTTGTGTGCTGCGTGTGTGCGTATGTGTGTGTGTGTGTGAGTTTGGGTGTGTGGATGAAGGTGTTGGGAGTATGTTCAAACGGGGGAGGGGGTGGGAGAATAAATAGACAACGCTTTCCTCTCGAGATTCTTGATTGTACAACAATGTTTTGTAAACAATATATGAACATATACTTTTTTGTCCTTTTTTAAGACTATTGCAATTTATGTTTAATTCAAAATGTCAATGTACAATGCATCGGGTTTAATTAAGAATGATTTCTTCAATTGATTTGAGAGAAAATAAAAAATATATTTAAAAAAAAAACGGGAGGAGAAATAGACAGGGATCACAATAAATCATTCCTTAAAAAATATTGTACTAAGAAAAAAAAATATTGTGAGGGACGCATGCAGGTGCACTGTATAAAAATTATTTACTTTCTCATCTCGAGGATTTCAAGATTGCTAATTGTGTACAAGTTCAAGTTCAAGTTTTATTCAAACCAATCAAGAAAACAACATTTTAACATTTAATTGACAAAGAAAGAACATGATGGGTTTGGGACCTCGGAGAAAGCAGAGCTTGTGATAGGGGCCCCTTACAAGGTACGTTATAATGACACAAAAATATATGACGAATGGCATATTTACAATGATAAATAAGGAGTAAAAATTGGAATAAAAAAAAAATTAAGATCACACATACACACACACACACACACACACGCCGCAAAACACACAGACATACATGGCTTTCCGTTATTTACTTTAGCTTGTTTTGTAAATTCTCAAAAAAATATATTCGACATGAAAGTTTAAATTTAGACAGCGTTGGACTGGACCTCTTGTTTTGTGGAAACTTGTTCCATTCTTTTATGGAAACAACTACAAAAGAGTTCAAAGCAGTTTGAGTCCTTGCTAGAGGTTGATGGATTAGGTTTCTTTGACGTGTGTTGTACTGATGAGTAGAATTTATGATAAACACATCTTTTAAAAATGAACTATTTTGTTCCGATTGAGATTTGTACATGAATATCAAACAACTTAAAGGGCCCCTGTCAAGCAAATATTTCTGGTCTTTAAATTGCTTAGACATATCATATTAACAGCTTTTCATAAGTATTTTCACTTGAATATTTCGTGTAATAACAAAAAATGTGATTTTCCGTCATAAATAATAGCCATTTCAGAGTTCCTAAGCCCCGCCCATAAAACAAAATCTGTTTCACGCTATTGCTGTCAATCATGAAGTCACGTGACAAACTTCGTCACAGGGGGAACGTGTTTTCCGACCTCTGTGTTGAATGCGCGTGTTTTGCATTGCTTTGTCGGAGAATTGGCCAAATTTGCCTCCAACTGGAAGAATTCCAGAGAAAATGCCGAAGAGGTGCATAGTGGCAGGGTGTAGTAACACATCAAAAGATGGTGTGAGCCTGCACTTCTTCCCAAAAGATGACAATTTACGGCGAATTTGGTCAGCGAGAGTGAAGCTGACCCGTGCGAATTGGAAAGGCCCCAGCGACAGTAGCGTAATTTGCAGCGCTCACTTCCCCGACGATGCCTACGAGGCGGCGGGACTGTACTCTGAGTTCAACATTAGGTTCAGGAGGAAGTTGAAGTTGGATGCGATCCCCGTCATAAATCTCCCGACCAATACCCAAGAAAAGGGGGAGAAAAGGAGCAGACCAGCATTTGAAAAAAGGAAGAAAATCAAGGTTCGTAAGCCTCGTTGTTTTGCTTTTCTTTTATTAATCCTCTTAATTGCGAAGAAATATTCGCTCAGCCTCTACTCACTGCTGGGCGCTAGGCCTAGGGTCTAGTTCATAACAAGAGCCTACCCGGCTAGTCACGGCTAGATCGATCGCCGCGTAGCATTCCCGGGGCTAATTTACGCATGCATGCATGTTCTTTTGCAATACCATTTGGCGAGGCTCATTTTCATGCCATTGATGATGCTTACATTGTAATCATGGAAATTTTTAAAGTTGCAATTGAAAAATACCCCTGAAGTTTAGCTAAATTCTTCACACCATTTAATTATGTAAATCTGAAAATCTGTGTAGGAAATGACACATGACACTACAACTACAAGAAATATTTTTTTTTTTTACCGTTACATGTATTGTTAAATAGTTGAGATTGTCACTTTCTTTTCAACTATTTCATACCCTCAGATGCTGGATGAACTTCTTGGAACTCCTGTCGTTTCTAATGAAATTTCGCAAGATGAAGGGCCTGAAGAGGCCATGGAACATGAGCAGGAACCACAACCAGAGGAGGAGCCTGTAGGTGACCCAGTAGATGCCCCTGGGTGTAGTCATTGGGACCTTCATGAGACGATGGACATCAATAATGAGACACAGTCAACTGGAGAATTACATCAACAGGTAATGCATAAAATCTATGCAAGCTTGCATATTATATTATACGCTCACCTGAGCTGAAAGCTCAAAGTGAACTTATGCTGTTGCTTTTCGTTGGGCGTACAGCGTTTGTAAACTATACATTTTTTACTTCTTCTCCAAAACCAACAGCCGGATTTCAACCAAACGTGGTAGAGATCATCGTTAGGGGGAGGGGATCTAAGTTTGTTCAAATGGGGGGGGGGGGGGGGGGGGGGCATAGCCCCCTCTGTCAAAAACATCAATTCCAAATATCTTAGAACTTCTGTAGCTCCAGGACTACTCCAGCCAAGTCATATTATGTAAAGATATCTTTATGGACGAAGTTGTTCATGGGAGCCCCCAGGGTCAGGGAACTTGTACTATCTGTACAAGATCGATCATAATCAATTTTACAACATATTTCAACTCTAAATTGTAATTCTCTCCCCTCCTCTTTTTTCTCACAGATGAAACATGCAGCACTAATTGAGGGTCAGAAATCCCTGCGATCTGTCGGATTTCAAACTTCAATGAAAGTGAAGAAAGTTGCCACAAGAGTAAAAAGTAAGTACACTATGACATTATTCCAAAATAATACATTTTTTTTTTGGTAATAAAATTCTGGATTCCTTCTCATTACCCCTATACATAGATAGATATCAATGTATCTATGAACTTTCTTCATTTGTAAAAGCATCCAAAAATATTCAGAGCTTCCAAATTGTGTTTTGTGTTTTTGTTAATTTCATTTATTTATTATATGGATTTCATTTCAGACACTCAAGTATCTTTCAAGTCGATGGTCCGTACTCGAAGCATAGGCAGTCAGGCCTTCTTCGAAGCACCCGCCAAGGAGATGACGTCAACAGGGACACAATACAACCCGCCCCGTGTAGAGGATGTTGGTGTACCAGAGCAGCCGGAGCCAATACACAGCCCTAAGAAGTCTTCAGATCCAGACTACAATCCCTCCGACTCCGACCAGCCCCCCAGTTCGTCGGACAACAACAGTTCTCCCCAAAAGCCGAAGAGACAGAGAAGGTGGGTTTCATCTATTTGCAGTTGATCCTAATAAGGACAACGTTCCTTTATTTTCCAATTCTAACATATACAGTACAGTCAATGAGTGTTTTTCAAATTATAGAGGGGGGGGGGGGCGCACGCCACCTGTGCCCCTACCTGGATACGCCACTGTCTTGAGTTCTAAGTACAATGAAAAGGTTCAATAAGCTTTCAGAACCAACTTGAAGTTTGTACACATTTCATTGCTATTACCACATTTATTAAATCTTCTTTTATAGGTAACTAGTGTTACATGTATGTCAGCTTTTTGTAAAAAGTTCTTTTGAATTGGTTTTCTTTTTATTTTTTTCTGCAGAAAGAGTGGTCAGAGATCAGGAGAAAGCTACGCGTTCAAGGACCGGGAACCACACTTGGATAGCAAGTATTTGGTGTTCGAGGGCCAGATAATGGAACTTTTCGCCACCTGCAGAAAATGCAAGTCAGGTGCCGTGGAGGTAAAAAAGCGAGTAAATGGCACGCTTCTGATTGTTAAGCAAGATTGCTTAACATGTACAAGACAATCGAGCTGGGAGAGCCAACCATGGTTTGGGTCAACACCGGCAGGAAACCTCCTGTTGTCCGCCGCCATTCTCTTCTCTGGTGGGAGTGGAGCCGAAACCTTGCATATTCTCGATCGTTTGAGGGTGGCTTCAATAAGTGAAAGGACATACTACCGCCACCAAGAGTTTGTCCTGGAGCCAACTATAAGCCATACATGGGAACTGCACCAGAGCAAACTTGTCAGCGAGCTGTTGGAGAGAGGGCTGCCACTAACCATCGGTGGCGATGGCCGCGCCGACAGTCCAGGCCATTGTGCGAAATATGGAGTATATTCCGCCATGGAGTTGAATGCAAAGAAGATTGTGGATTTCGAGCTTGTGCAGGTTTGTTTAAATTCCTTTCTCTCTTTGCTATTTAGTGTTGTCCTTTGGAAACGCCCTAAAACAATCCCTCCCCCCACCCCCCTTAAAGTTTTCACACAATTATTCCATAACGCTAAAAGACCTCGCCGCAACATTTCTTGTCTTTTTTCTTTCAAGTCTTGTGCATATTTTGAGACCAAATTTGAATGCCTGCCAGCGCAAACCATTACGAAGACACACCTGTTTTTGTAAACGCATGTCACCCTAAAACATGCACAATTTCAAATTTTGTGTACATTTCATATGGAAAACAATGCTCTTTCATAAAAGCCTTATTATTTTTCCTTTTTAATCTTCGTAATTGATGGATTTTATGCTAATTATGCTTGAAAAGCGGTCAGTGACAATTTTCATTAATAAAACAAAGAAAAACAAAAGCTGAAAAACAATTCATAAGTAATTCCCAAAACAATAACATACATAAGAATTTAGATGAATTTTTTAATGATGTGCAATTGTTGAACATTTTGTAAAAGATATGCACTGTAGATACATGTATTTCTTTTCTCTTCTTTTTTTTTCTTGTATGTTTATGATAGATCACAAAAAACATCCTGTTTCACAGAAAAGAGAAGAATTTTTTTTTACTTCTGTGGACTAGATAAATCAAAGAAGAAAACCAACCAAAAAGGAAATAAGTTAATACCTTCAAATGGGAACTGGTTTTAACAGGTTTTTGTGTCTTCCCCCTCTTGCAGAGCAACGAAGTGAAGGGAAGCTACCACATGGAACTGGAGGGATTTAAGAGGACCATGTCATTCATGGATGGTGCAGGCTTGAAAGTGGCAAAGCTTGTAACGGACCGTCATCGTCAACTAGCGAAGTATGTGCGGGAAACGGAGAAGGAAGTCCGCCATACGTACGATGTGTGGCATGTCGCTAAGGGTAAATTTTTCTTCTAATATTTTATAAATAGCATGGAATCTGATTAAAGTAAAGGCCTTATATGAAGTCAAAAACGTTCATGTTACTTTTTTACATAGTTTCAATCACTCACTCAATCCCTTGACTTTTACGGAGTCGTTGTTGGGATTTGAGAGCAGAAGAAGCATAGATAAATCATACGTAAGAAATACATGTACCATTGTCATCAATTTGCATTAGAAAACTTGTGTATATCAATATTATCCCTTAGTTTAATCCTAGAATTTAAGGATTCAAACATTACATGTATTTCCTGTACATTTATATATAATTTTCCCTTGTGGAGCTTTCCTATTGCCATTATTTTATGTCTGTATTGTGTAATTGTTAGATATGCTCTGAAATGTGACATAATTTTACATCTTCAGGGATTCGGAAGAAGGTTCATTCCTTGGCAAAGCAAAAGGACTGTGGTGAACTTCTTCAGTGGGCGCAGAGTATCTCCAATCATGTGTATTGGGTAGCGGCCTCAACACCAGAAGGGGATGGAGCTCTAAAGGCTGCTAAATGGACATCACTTAGCAACCACATCCAAGGGATCCACACGGGACACTCGGAGACCTTCCCTAATTGTCTCCACAAGGATCTAGAGAATCAAGGCAGCCGGAAGAAATGGCTCAAAGCTGGTATGACTTTATTACTAAATGCAAATCCCATGATATACAACAAATAAAGATGTTGTTACATTGATGTATGTATTCAGTCTTTACCACAGTGATGATTATTGGCTTGCTATGATTGACAATTATCAATGAGATAAACAGTAAAAAAATATTCATCACCATCATCATCAGGCATTGTACAACCATTGTTGAATGAAGCCCTCTTCAATCAGTTTCCATTTGCTTCTATTTGCTGTCATTCTGTTCCATGTTGCTGTGTTTGTGTATGATGATATTTTGTCTCTTCACCTTCTCTTTTGTCGATCCCTTCATCGCCTGTTCTTGGTTGCCATTCTGTGAGTTTCTTGGTCCATCTGTCGTCTTGTGTTATATACATGTATAAGTGTCCTGCCCATCTCCATTTCATCTCTTAAATATTTACTATATTTAACCTTCGTTTTCTGCCATATGAAATTAAATGATTAATATGCTTTATTCTCAAGATGTATGCATGATTACCATCATGATGTATGCGTCAATATATACAACATGTTTATTTGCTTTTGTTTTTCTTGAAACATCTAGGTACCAAGCCCTGTGAAAGTCTGGAGGCCATAATTTGGGGGAAACAACTCATCAAAGACATCGAGAAATTGTCTGGTGGCAAGCAGACATCCGCCCTGGAGTCATTCCATCGCCAGATCAATCACTTCGCCCCAAAGCTGAAGGCCTACAGTTATTCTGGCATAACATCAAGGTATTTCTTTTTCATTAATTTGTTTCGATTTTTATAATTATAGATGTACTTAGGTTGCTTAATTTACAAGAGGTAGTCATGTAAAATCTTGGAATTCTTTTTGTACAATTGAGAGTCATCTTTTTTGCGAGTCTGTGAAAAGAAATTCTTTCCAGGTGATCCGCAGTATGCGGATAACCTATTGATTTCATCAGAATATTTTTCCTTATTCTTATTTATTTTTTAACGCATGTTGGTACTACATAAGATCTGGAACTGGTAACTTTTTTGATGACGTGACATGTGACGGGAGATGAATTTCTCTCCAGAAATGAAATTTTGTGACATTGTTCTTTGAGGTGTGTCTTGCTTATTCTTGATTGATTTTCTCTGAAATGTCAGTGTTATACCTGAGACTCTGAGCTGTAAGAAGTATGTATTTAATTTCTGATCACATTTCAGGATCATGGTGTAATTTTCGAATGCAATCCAAATTTGAATCGCACTGAATCGTTCTTTGGCTTTACATGTTATTTATTGGACTGAGACTGTGTTGCAGCGGTCTGCATCAAAACTGTGAGGTCACGCGTTAGAACTTGGACAGTGGCAGTTTTATTTTTCCCTTTTTGCATTGTTTCCTTTCGCAGATTCTTGCTGACTTTGATCAGATATCTTACTCTGACTTGATATATCATGTTTATTTCTAGCATTTGTTGCATTTCATTGACATCTACATGTATATGAATAAATGAACTGATAATACTGTACACAAAGATATTCACGTCATGGTTTATCATATAATACATCACAATTAAAAACCATGGGGTCGTTTCCACTGCAATTCATAATGAGGACCTGCGGATCACCTATTTCATCTCAATGACAAATTCAATTCCTGTTATTTTTGTATGTTTCAGACTGCAACTGACGGCTATGCACTTCAACGAGAATAGCAACAATGCTCAAGCGACAACGAAGGATGGAAAGAAGAAGTTCAAACTCGTGAAGAGGAAATACCAACCAGGCAAGGCAACCGTCAAGCCCCTCATGGAAGGTGCTACTTTCTGTAAGAAGCTAAAAGAATGTAACATGTACATCATGTATAACCCCAACCTATCACCAATCCATTTCTTCCCCCTTGTCCACGCTGACTCATTTGGATGAATAGTGAACCACTTTACTTGTTATCATAGAGAACATATAAAGTTCTGTACTTTCATTTTTGAGAGTTAAAATTTGTTGCATATAGAACTAATTGATTTCTTGCTCATAAAACTTTTTGAACTACATATATGTATTAAATTTTTTGATCAAATCCGCATGTAGTGATGTATTTAAGGAATATTGATTAACGCTAATTCAGCTAGGCCCCCCAGTAAGAACCAGGTCCAAAATAGCCCTGTTAAAATATGTGTTCACAAAACTAACCTGATTTTCTTTCCCAGTTGTGCGTGAAGTGCAGTAAATACCGGTAATTGAGTTATATTTTCTTTTTTGTTATTTTACCTGTCCTTTTCTAGCATATGTCGATGAACTAATGAAGGAAGTTTCTCAGAGAGGAGTCAAGTACAGTGCCACCAAACCAGCAAAGAGTGCTGCCCCACCTCACCTCACAAGTGGATACGAGTACCCAACCAAAGAGGAGTTGATTGCACAGCACCAAAGTAGATTTGTGTAGATGCTCTGTACACATGTACTTAGAGCAAATGGAAGAAATATGCAGTTGGCTGTTTCTAGCTAATCAAGTGTACATTAGAATATCAGTATAAAACTCTGATATGACAACGTATCTTTGTGCAAGATGGTGTGTCAGTCAAAATGAATTATTCTACCTGGAAAAGAGGTCATGTGTATGCAAGATTTACAGATAGAGATGTTGTCTATTTCAATCAAGCCTCTAGTCAGTTCCATGGTAACAGAATGACAGACTCCGTTTTTGGACTTTCTAATTAATGCAAAACGAAATATCTTTCATATGATGTCAAATATGGTGCACAATTTGATGCAAAGAGCTAATTTCTACAAGAAGTCCTATTATTTTCCAACATAAACTGTTCTATTAACAATTTGTGCTAGTCAATGAGCTTGGTGATGGAATGACGCTAAAATGACCATGGGTTTTCCACACGACTTGCTTTTTTCCAAAACTCTGAATTTTATAACCGAGCTCTGTTTCAATGGAAATGAGTACATGTATCAAGAGTGAAGTCTTTCATATGGTATGATGAATGAAACTAAGCATTTTATCTTTCGATAGAATGAGATCGTTAAGTGGACGAACATTTGATAACGGAATGACATCCCAATTCATGATAGGGTATCCTGGTAATGCAAACAGAGCTTGAAATAAGTCTGCTCATATTTTCTCATATTTTCTACAGCATAGTGACTGAAAGATAAAAAAAAGTTGCAGTTGACTTTATTGCCAAAGTGATAAGCATTTGCGGCATACTTATTAGTATGCTTATCTAGGAAAAAGCATGAAAATACATTGTATAACTGAAATAATGTATTCATCATGTGAATGAACAGGCACATCATTTTACCACAGAAATTATCAATTTGGTTTTCCATGTTCAGCGGTTTTGGTAATCTTGCTGTAATATTGTATTAGTATGCTTATTTATGCGAATGAAGAAAGCGTGAAATTATTTGTAATTAAATAGTGTCATATTCTGCACATCAGAAACAGGTACACTGTACATGTTGTTTTACTTAAGAAATGTCCCCTTTTCATGTTCATATCAAGTAAACGGTACTTTATCTTAATACAATGTATGCTTATCTGTGCAAATGAAGCCGTGTTCATTATTTCTACTTGTAACTCAAAGAAGAATTGAACCATATTGGGACTAAAGACTGAAGTACTGGTGACCTGGTTCAGGTGCAGAGACATGCAACTTAACTGTATGGATGCAGGCATTCATACTTGCATGAGACATGATTTTAACCAAATGCATTCTTGTATGTTTGCAAATATTATATTCATAAAGTTAAATGTTATGTAACTGGATCTATGTAAAGGATATGAGCCTTGTCATACAGGACAGTGAAAAGGTTCTTCATTAGCTTATTTATCATAAGCTTCCAAAACTATTGAGAGTCTCATCCTCTGCTAGGTGACAATGATTTCAAGTGATAAGATACACAGATATTTGGGTTTTACATGTCCAATGCTATTCTATCATTTGTCTAAAAATGTCATCAAGTCTTTTCGTTCTGTCGCCGAGTATGGTAACAGAAGGACAAAACCTGATAAACTTTTTCTTAAATATCAGGAGTATCAATAAAAGTGACAGTTAGTTCATAGTGTCAGTCGGCGTGAACCTGCTTTACATATATACATGCAATTCTTGATCTCCCCATTTTTGGGAAGAAAAATTGAATAGATGTACATGTATTGTTTTGTTTTTTTGGTAGCGGAATGACACAAGTATGGGGCAGCTTTTATAAGACCACTGAAGCGTAGCAATGTCCCCAGGAAGTAATTTTGTTTAATGTGGGATTTCTTTTGGCCTGAATTGTGATGAAAAGGTCAATTACGCTACCTCATGATCAATGGTGTTTTGTCGTGCATAAAAACATTTTCTCACCAAAATATTTATCGATAATTCAGCTAAATTTTATATAAGAATATACATGACTGAAAACTGTTCTTCTGTCATTAGAATCATAAACTTGGGACTTTAAGCTTTAATCTGAGACTAAATTTGAGAAGATAGGATACTTCAAAAAGTTCAAATGTTTGGTATCATGTCCACTTTTGCATGGAATGACCCCCAAAGTGTAAATACATGTATCTCCATGGTATTTGCGGATTGAAGGTATGAATAAAGTTACAAAGACATTGTGATTTTTTTCTTCCATAATACATGTGTACAGTATCTTATTTTCTAATTAAAAATGGAAAATTTGCACAGTGAACTCTGCATTATTGAATGCACAAGTAAAACAAGAACAAGTGTGATCAATGGTATCATCTTGTAGATTTGTTGTTTAGCGATTTTTCTTAAAGTCCAGCAAATTCAACCAATGCAGAGTTGGCTGTACATGTATTTGAATCTACCTATAAAGTAAACAGCACACTTTAGAAAATTAAATATTCTCTGAAAACATGTGCCCATATTCTGCTATGAAGACTGTATACGTCGCAAGTACGTACAAAGCTATTGTCATGCTTGTGCGATCCTTTTGTCTGATGCGGATTGCACAATAGCTTTGCATGAACTTGCGACGTATACAAACTCAGTTTTCATAGCAAAACATGGGCCCTTATATTTGACTGGAATGGGAGCGGACTGTAAGAAACCATTTCAGTTTCTTTTCTTTTGTAAATGGATATCAAGCAAACTTCATACCTACACACACTCGTACAATCAACCTTGCCCAAGTCATCTTCCCTTCACATTACATCGTTTTTAACCCTTTTCTTTTTTTTTTTAGTTTTTTTTTCCTTTAGTCCCATAAATTGAATTAGGCAAGGTTGGCTGTATATACACTGGAACATCACCACATACGCACACAAACACACTACTGTGAAGATATCAAGTTATCGACCCTTTTCCTCTTCCTGAGACACATACAGTTTGAGAAATAATGGGGGGTGGGGAGCAGTGCTATTACAGAGTGTACACCATGAGCATGTGAAAAAACGCGTAGAAAGGGTTCTTTTTCACGGTCAGACGATAAGTAAATGGTAAATGGGAATGAAAATCGCCAAAATCAGAGAAAAATGGTATACTTTTAACAGGTTTTCTTGACAAGGGCATCTTTCAAACTGTTCAGAGTAACAAGTGTAATGGGAATACATGTATCTGTTCCCCTTGAAAATAATGGTAATAGTGCATTGCTCCACAACAAAATCTGTTTGTACTGAAAACAAATGATACTGTAGCACAAAGATTGGGTTGATGTTGTTTTTTTTTCCTGACAAACTAATTCCAGAATCAGATCTGTATCAAATTAGAAAATTGAAACCGAATGACAATTTGATTCATGACAAGAATGACAAAAAGCACACAATTTTCTTTTCATCTTAAGCTGGATATTTTTTTAATCATCAGTACATGTCACTGGCAATAAAGTACCAATAATAGAGGAAGATGAATAAACACAGAAAATATGTTTATCTGGCGTTACGGTTCATAAAAAAAAAAAAAAATCAAACGTCTTTGAATCCGGTGTGAACGAAGGCATCCAATGCTGGCGGGAGGAAAGTCTGGCGTATCTTAGCGAATACACAGGATGGAACAGGGACACTAACATGGCGATCCATTAATCTCTAGCACCATCGGACGATAATCTTTCAGCACATGTCTCTGGCAAAAAATCATGCGTCTTCGAATCCAGTGTAGACGTAGGCATCCAATGCTGGCGGGAGGAACGTCTGGCGTATCTTGGCGACTGCACAAGATGGAAGAGGGACACGAACATAGCGACCCAGGAAACCCCAGCACCATCGGGCGAACTGCCGGTAGGCTACATGTCGGTATCTCCTGTGCAAAAGAAAAGAAAAGGAAACAAAAACGATACAGGTTAACAAAAAATGAAAACATCACAAGGACAAGTCTATTGTAACTTCTGATATGATATTCAGGTAAAAGTTTATTTTTCATTTGCAGAAGTGTTTTTGGTTCAGGAAGACTTATTCTTCTTGATCACCATTATTAAAAAAGAAAAAAAAAACAGAGTTCAGCTGGTAAAATTAATCAACTTAAGAATAGTAGGCCTACATTTTCAAGAAAAAAAATGCAAAAATAATGTTATAAAGAGCAGTTTCTGAAATCAAACTAAATATATACACTTACTCATCGACAGTAGCATCAACTCTTGCAGTATTCCCGTACTGCTGCCGGTACCCGTAGTAGGCCGTGTCCAGCACGTACCGGTTCAAACACACGCCATGAAAACCTGGATGATCAGTTATGCAGTCCAGGTTGTCGTCTTCCTCGCACTCGTCCATCTTTGACACAACTCTGTCAATCTCCTTGCAGCAGATGGACTCCCGGACCTTCTCCATGGCCTCACATCCACCACAAGAACACCTGAGAAATAAATAAAATTTTTAAAAAGTGGACAACTTAAATATTTGCTTTCATTTCAGACTATAACTGTGAGTATGGACAAAAAAAAAGATCCATGAGAAAATGTTCATAAAACTGAGAAAACCGGTCGACACTAGGTCTGTTAAAATATTACATTTGCTTCAGAATTATTCATAATTTTCTACATTTCACAGTGGTCAGTGAATAACACCGAACACCAAGAGCGCCTGGCAATGTCTGTCAGTCTGTGGGCCTCTGCTCAATCGCGCATCGCGTCAGCGGCAGAGATGGTATCTTGAACGGAAATCTGCGTGTCGCTGCCGGGTGCCTGTCGGCCTGCGCGATAGCGGCGCCTTGCCGTCACACGCTGGAACTCGTCTGGAAGTTGGCTGCTGCGTGTCGCTTCCTTGCTAAGTCATACTCCAAAAAGACAATTCTTCTTGTGAAACTCATTTTCAACTTACCAGTCGTTGTTCCCCAATCGGTTTTCTACATCTTTTTCACCTCCTCCAGCTCCAGCTCCCTCAACTACTCGGTCGTCGCCTTCTGCAAATTGCGGCTCGAACTGATAAGGCTGTATCGCACCAGCTGCAGCCTCAAGCTCTGCAAGTTCTTCTAATTGTTCTTCATCTGATTCTAGCTGATAATCTGACAAATTATCGCCGTGATCACTGCCTGCAGACTCAACACCATCATCCTCTGGATTACTCATATTGATGACAATTTCAAAGATGATTTAATCAGAAAAAGCCCTCGGAAGATATCTGCAAAATTACTCTGAACGCACAGCCAGCTATGTAATAACACACGAAAGCCAAACTAGCACTCGGTCGCGATCGACCAAGGCTCCCCCTCATACGTCACAGGCTATGACGTAATGCGCTGGCCGGTGATCTCGATTTTTGTGATGTCGTTCTAGTAGTAGTCAGGTTTTGATGGAAAATGTACAATTCGTCCTTATTTTTCGCTAAAAACTATATGGATATTCGAAATGGCCATAAAAAACTAAGGTAAATGTGTGAAAATCAGATTTTAAGATTTTTGGCTGTCAGGGGCCCTTTAAAGAGACTAATTCATCAACAGGCAGCACTTGAAGTTGAAGAAATAAAGGAGCACTTGGACTTCTGTAATTTGAATTTGTAATCATCCTGATGGCTTTCTTTTGAAGGACTATCAACTTGTTTATATGAGTTCTATACGTATTTCCCCATGCAACATTACAATAAGTTAAGTGGGGCATAATGGCAGCATTATAAAGAGTTACTAAGGTTTTCTCTGATAAAAAGAAGCGTAACTTGGAAATCACACCAACACTCCTTGAGACCTTGGTACAAACAAAACTAAGGTGATCTTTCAAAGTTAAATGACCATCAACCGTAACTCCAAGAAACCTTACATTTTGACTTCGGTTGATCACATGACCACCGATTGTCAAGGCACCAGTATTATCTGGAATTCTTTTTCCCTTTGATCTAAAGACAACATATTGAGTCTTACTGGCATTTATTAAAAGATTGTTGCAACAAAACCACTTGAATATGTTGGTAACTTCTGTATTTGCAGTCAGAATAAGAATATGCATGTTTTTGTGGTGAGAGAGCAAGCAAGTATCATCAGCAAAAAGTGAATAGGTAAACAACTGAGATGAGTTTATAAAATCATTAACATAAATCAAAAACAATAAGGGACCCAGGACTGATCCCTGAGGTACGCCATATTTTACTCCACTGGATTGAGATTTGACTCCATTAACCATTACAAACTGTAATCGATTATATAAGTAATTTCTAAACCAATTTAAAGCAATTCCACGAATGCCATAATGCTCAAGCTTGTTGATTAAGATGTCATGGTCGATAGTGTCAAAAGCTTTCGACAAGTCCAAAAACACCCCAAGACAAAACTTCCCTGCATCAATCGCATTAATAATAGTATTTACCGCTACCTTTCTTTGTCCTTGGGATATTAACATTCCTTGTGAATTATGTTGACAGTTATCGTGATCGTACGCCTATAACTATACGCATGTGAATGTAAATAAATTGTCATAGGCCCATGTAATCAAGCTGATTAAGTAATCACTAATAATGTCATTTAATCCCATTCGTATTTCATTGTCAAATTATTTAGAATAGAACTCCTATTATCATCCGTATCAGATATCTGAGCAGTGGTTTTACGAAACCATATTCCCCTCGTTTCCAGTGCCGATGGGGCAAAGATGGTAATATTGACAATATTACCATCTTTCACAAAAGCTTATGGACTTGACGCGTAATAAAACGGGAAATATCGTCTTGTATTGTCCCTGGTCTAACATTCGGAAGATTTGCGTCTTTCGATGATAAGGAATTTAATGACATTATTCAAAACATGGGATATAGAAAGTGTAAATTATTAGCTATAGATGTCTAATGTTGATAATGATAATGATATTCACTGGCTCTTACTTTCGGAATATACGACCTTTATTGCTCTCACTGAATCCATATTGCCCTCGTCTTTGTCCTGGCAATTATGTCGTATTCCCCTCAAGGCCAGTCAATATTATATTAATATTTCACGGTAGCGATATGAAAATGTATCACTTTGTATGCAGTCATCAAAATGTATAATCATCATTACACCGTGGCTTCCTGTGTGTTCCTGCTCTTTATTTCTCCATTGTATTGCTTCCAGTGGTGAAGAGCAAAGCGGGCTAAATCAGGTCTATATTCCGCTTATTCTAAAGTCTAGAAGAAATGAACTGTTTGTTTGATGGCAAGCACATGATAATGAATAATCTCTCTTCGATATCAGCAGGTTTAATACCAGTATGATTTACTTTGAAAGGTGCTATCGTGGAGCCAATAAAAGGTCAATTTCTTTATGAAAGAACAGGAAGTGACAAGCCCAGAACGCGTTCAGCCTATAGGCAATATTAAGGGGCTGGTCGATTGAAAACTTGGAAAAAGCGTGTGGTACAATAAACAGGACAGGAATTAGACATCCCTGGATGTTTCAATCAATAAAGCCACTGTACATGAACATGGCTAGTGGATTATGAACCTTTACGCTAAACCTTTCAAAATCAATGAAGTCACCATCCCAATGAACACGACGAATATGTCATACTTGGAACGTCCTGACTATATCCTGCACCGACTTTAAAATGAAATTGGATTATGGTGTAACAAGACTAGTTTTTCAACAAAATTGTGTTTGTGTCTTTTTGTTGGACGCATATGTACATGAATGAGATGAAGCGTGCTGTGCACAAGCTCCGTTTGTCGATTCACGGCAGCGCAAAGGAATGTTGCTACGTGTTCTTTTTGATTCGAGGTCTGAAGGAAATAAGATTTTGAAGCTAGCCTTTCTTCAAAGAAAAACAAAACAAATCCCTATCGCAAATGTATGACTAGTCGAATCATCCAGAATAACTATATTCGAATCCAGGATTTATATTTATTCATGCATTAATAAGTGCAGTAGAAAGTGAGCTCGTCTGTCTGATTTTCTCAGCCCGCATATATGTTTTTTTTTCTATTTTCCGACCTGAAGAATAGTGATTGTGTATAATCATTTTTGTAATCATGAGCACGATTGGTATCTTATTAAACAATTGGTGTGAGCACGAAGTGTCCGATTTTACTACCTGAACACTAAACAGTATAAGCACGTTTTTTTTTATAAGCAATTATAAAGATTAGACCATAAAACGGGAATTTAGAAGGTACTTTTGTAACCATGATAAGGATGGGTATCTTAAAAGCAAGTCATGCAAGCGCGATTTATACTTGAAATACAGAATATCGTAAGCAATCTTTGGAATCATGAATAGGATGCGTGAATTATGAAAACAAGTAATGCGAACAAAGCGCGAGCTGAAAATATTTTATATACTGACCCGAAAAGAAGACACGCCAAAGACTAATTTTCTGGGAATTCATGAATAGGATACGTATCTCATAATGCGAGCGCTTGGACATTTTTGTTATATTCAGCACTTTATACCATGAATAGGATGTGTATCTGTATAATGAAAACTGGAATCAATGGCAGAATGAGTTTGCGCATTATTGACTTGTAAACGGAAAAGTTCGAACCCTTTTTATCCTCTTGAGCATAATCATTACGTGACTCAACAGACAATGCGATCCTGGAGCGCGTGCGAAATTTCTATTCTAAATGACCCTTCTCTTACTGCATTCAATTTTCTTCCTATTTTCTTTCTTTTTCTTTCCCCCTCTCCTCTTTTTTTTCTCACCTCCCCCCCCCCCCCCCTCCCCCCCCTTTTTTTTTTTGGCGTCACCAATAATTACCGCCGTCGCTGTGACCCCTGGATCCGCCAATGCTTTCACAAGGTTTTTCTCAAAAAGCATGTATCATGTATACACAAATTGTCATCAATTCAATCATATCAAAATGAATTTCAAATGAAGAGTCCCGTCTCGTTTTGCAGGGCAAGGCAAAATATCGTTTACGAAACTTCTTGCATTCATCGGAGAAATCGTCCTGACGGTTTAAACAGTGATAATTTTGTATTTAAAAGGTAATACATGTTTAGGATTTTGTGAAAGAAAGTAAAGTAATAAAAAAGATTGTGACTGCCTGCTGTAAATGACAATTCTCTGCAGGAAGCCAAATGATATACATAAATACACACAAAAGAAAATACAGTGGGTGCTATGCACCCCCCCCCTCTCTCTCTCTCTCTTTTCCATTTCACCTCCCACTCTACATACGCCCTTCTAATGGTTTTATATTTTGAAGGAAATGCTCGAATGCAACAAAAAGGAAAGGCTTTATTGTCCCTGATTATATTGATGACTTCCAAATTGATAGATTAACACGGAAAGAAAGAAGAAGAAAACAAAAATACAATGAAATAAAAGGAATCACAGGTTAATACATCGAGCGCATACAAACCACATCAAGGACGTATGGATGGAGATTATACTTTATGGCCGTAGAGGGCCGCATTAAAAAAGCCTTCACAGACACACTATTCATTAGCCAGCGATTTTTCGCTTTTCTTCTCGCTTTTGTTTGAGATCCGAAAGCCGAGGCGGGGATGGGGTCTATTGAAAAGATGAGAACCGGATGTTTCCCGGGTGGAACAGGTTCACGTGGCTTTCTGACGCCTTCCATTTGGAGAAGTTAATTATATATGTTGATTCTGTTACGAATTTAGAGGGCTAATATTGCACATACAGGAACACTGAGTATTATTGTTATTTTTACCGGGGTACCAGCGAACTCTGAGCTTATCTTGATGGGCGAGGCACGTAAACTCAAAGTAAATAACAAGTCCACTCTCGCGGTCATTGAACCCATATAGTCGGTGGGGAATCATTGCATCACTCACATGCTGTGGCGACGCGCGCGGAATGCTGAGTAGAGGTCTCCCTTGCGCGGTATATTTTAGCAATAAGTGTCTCCTTAAAGCGCCTCTACTTAGCATCCCGCGCGCGTCGCGGTATATATGCAGCAAATCATTCGCAAGTCGTTATCAGACGAAGCGTTACAGCTAAGTTGAGCAGCTATGCCAGCTAGGTTGCTTTGATTTGTCTCCAAACGTATAGAATTAACTTTTATCTATCTCAGATGGACGAAAATGGCAATGCGGAAGAGAAGAACTGGACGTCAACTTCACGAGTTTTACTATCATTTAGTATGAGCCTATTCTCTAGCATCCATCCACGTACTTACATAGTCAATACACGTTTCTACTAATAATACGACTTATTCTTGAGAATGCTCAGTGAGACTGAAAGATACATAAAGCTGTGTGTCATCATGATAGCAGTGACATGAGATCTTATATTTTAGCAATAAGTGTCTCCTTAAAGCGCCTCTACTTAGCATCCCGCGCGCGTCGCGGTATATATGCAGCAAATCATTCGCAAGTCGTCATCAGACGAAGCGTTACAGCTAAGTTGAGCAGCTATGCCAGCTAGCTTGCTTTGATTTGTCTCCAAACGTATAGAATTAACTTCTATCTATCTCAGATGGACGAAAATGGCAATGCGGAAGAGAAGAACTGGACGTCAACTTCACGAGTTTAACTATCATTTAGTATAAGCCTATTCTCTAACATCCATCCACGTACTTACATAGTCAATACACGTTTCTACTAATAATACGGCTTATTCTTGAGAATGCTCAGTGAGACTGAAAGATACATAAAGCTGTGTGTCATCATCATAGCAGTGACATGAGCTCTCAGAAAAGCATGTTTGAACATTTGAAATGAGATCGCTAGTGTGCATTGTAAATAACATGGGACCCAATCGTGACCCTTGCGAAGCAGTTTCAGCAGTGCGGGATCAGTGCTGTAGAATTGTGTGCACATTGAGTACATGGCCAAAGAGAGTTGCGTCTAAGATGTTCCATAACCTGTTGGGTAGCTGCATCCTCCACCAACTTTGATATGTATTTCAGATTGCTTACAGGTCGTAAGTTTCCTTAAAGACTGCATCAAGAACCGGTTTCTTTCAATAACGGAGTGATAAGAGCATTTTCCCATTGCATTGGAAAGTGACCGGTCGAGAGAGAGAGAGAGAGAGAGAGAGAGAGATTGATCAATGATGTGAACATAAGAATGAGTACATCGATACATTAGAGGAGGAGTTTTGTGGGTATTGGGTCCAATGGTCATGAATTTTTGCTGAGGTTGGCAATGAGTTTTTCAACGTCGTACTCAGAAAGAGATTTAAAATTGCTTAACACTTTTTTTCTTCGTTGAACGTGTCAGCAGGAGGATAATTCCTAAGTTCACAAATTGGATCTAAACGTTTTTCATTATTTTATGGATTTTCAAGACTTTGTCAGACAAGTAAGTGATTACCTAGGGCATATTGACGAATTCATGTCTATCAATAGTACATGGTATCGAAGGATGCTTATTTGACATGTTCAACATGGACTAGACAACACTGAGCAACTATTTTCTTATCATACTGGTGCACAGTAAGATATACATATATTTGCCGATACGTCTCCCTTAGACGGTATATTTTAGCAATAAGTGTCTCCTTAAAGCGCCTCTACTTAGCATCCCGCGCACGTCGCGGTATATATGCAGCAAATCATTCGCAAGTCGTCATCAGACGAAGCGTTACAGCTAAGTTGAGCAGCTATGCCAGCTAGCTTGCTTTGATTTGTCTCCAAACGTATAGAATTAACTTTTATCTATCTCAGATGGACGAAAATGGCAATGCGGAAGAGAAGAACTGGACGTCAACTTCACGAGTTTTACTATCATTTAGTATAAGCCTATTCTCTTATAGCATCCATCCACGTACTTACATAGTCAATACACGTTTCTACTAATAATACGGCTTATTCTTGAGAATGCTCAGTGAGACTGAAAGATACATAAAGCTGTGTGTCATCATGATAGCAGTGACATGAGATCTCATATTTTAGCAATAAGTGTCTCCTTAAAGCGCCTCTACTTAGCATCCCGCGCGCGTCGCGGTATATATGCAGCAAAAAGTTGAGCAGCTATGCCAGCTAGCTTGCTTTGATTTGTCTCCAAACGTATAGAATTAACTTTTATCTATCTCAGATGGACGAAAATGGCAATGCGGAAGAGAAGAACTGGACGTCAACTTCACGAGTTTAACTATCATTTAGTATAAGCCTATTCTCTAGCATCCATCCACGTACTTACATAGTCAATACATGGTCGATGTCATGGTCGATAGTGTCGCTTTTGTTTGAGATCCGAAAGCCGAGGCGGGGATGGGGTCTATTGAAAAGATGAGAACCGGATGTTTCCCGGGTGGAACAGGTTCACGTGGCTTTCTGACGCCTTCCATTTGGAGAAGTTAATTCTATATGTCGATTCTGTTACGAATTTAGAGGGCTAATATTGCACATACAGGAACACTGAGTATTATTGTTATTTTTACCGGGGTACCAGCGAACTCTGAGCTTATCTTGATGGGCGAGGCACGTAAACTCAAAGTAAATAACAAGTCCACTCTCGCGGTCATTGAACCCATATAGTCGGTGGGGAATCATTGCATCACTCACATGCTGTGGCGACGCGCGCGGAATGCTGAGTAGAGGTCTCCCTTGCGCGGTATATTTTAGCAATAAGTGTCTCCTTAAAGCGCCTCTACTTAGCATCCCGCGCGCGTCGCGGTATATATGCAGCAAATCATTCGCAAGTCGTTATCAGACGAAGCGTTACAGCTAAGTTGAGCAGCTATGCCAGCTAGGTTGCTTTGATTTGTCTCCAAACGTATAGAATTAACTTTTATCTATCTCAGATGGACGAAAATGGCAATGCGGAAGAGAAGAACTGGACGTCAACTTCACGAGTTTTACTATCATTTAGTATGAGCCTATTCTCTAGCATCCATCCACGTACTTACATAGTCAATACACGTTTCTACTAATAATACGACTTATTCTTGAGAATGCTCAGTGAGACTGAAAGATACATAAAGCTGTGTGTCATCATGATAGCAGTGACATGAGATCTCATATTTTAGCAATAAGTGTCTCCTTAAAGCGCCTCTACTTAGCATCCCGCGCGCGTCGCGGTATATATGCAGCAAATCATTCGCAAGTCGTCATCAGACGAAGCGTTACAGCTAAGTTGAGCAGCTTTGCCAGCTAGCTTGCTTTGATTTGTCTCCAAACGTATAGAATTAACTTCTATCTATCTCAGATGGACGAAAATGGCAATGCGGAAGAGAAGAACTGGACGTCAACTTCACGAGTTTTACTATCATTTAGTATAAGCCTATTCTCTAACATCCATCCACGTACTTACATAGTCAATACACGTTTCTACTAATAATACGGCTTATTCTTGAGAATTCTCAGTGAGACTGAAAGATACATAAAGCTGTGTGTCATCATCATAGCAGTGACATGAGCTCTCAGAAAAGCATGTTTGAACATTTGAAATGAGATCGCTAGTGTGCATTGTAAATAACATGGGACCCAATCGTGACCCTTGCGAAGCAGTTTCAGCAGTGCGGGATCAGTGCTGTAGAATTGTGTGCACATTGAGTACATGGCCAAAGAGAGTTGCGTCTAAGATGTTCCATAACCTGTTGGGTAGCTGCATCCTCCACCAACTTTGATATGTATTTCAGATTGCTTACAGGTCGTAAGTTTCCTTAAAGACTGCATCAAGAACCGGTTTCTTTCAATAACGGAGTGATAAGAGCATTTTCCCATTGCATTGGAAAGTGACCGGTCGAGAGAGAGAGAGAGAGAGAGAGAGATTGATCAATGATGTGAACATAAGAATGAGTACATCGATACATTAGAGGAGGAGTTTTGTGGGTATTGGGTCCAATGGTCATGAATTTTTGCTGAGGTTGGCAATGAGTTTTTCAACCTCGTACTCAGAAAGAGATTTAAAATTGCTTAACACTTTTTTTCTTCGTTGAACGTGTCAGCAGGAGGATAATTCCTAAGTTCACAAATTGGATCTAAACGTTTTTCATTATTTTATGGATTTTCAAGACTTTGTCAGACAAGTAAGTGATTACCTAGGGCATATTGACGAATTCATGTCTATCAATAGTACATGGTATCGAAGGATGCTTATTTGACATGTTCAACATGGACTAGACAACACTGAGCAACTATTTTCTTATCATACTGGTGCACAGTAAGATATACATATATTTGCCGATACGTCTCCCTTAGACGGTATATTTTAGCAATAAGTGTCTCCTTAAAGCGCCTCTACTTAGCATCCCGCGCACGTCGCGGTATATATGCAGCAAATCATTCGCAAGTCGTCATCAGACGAAGCGTTACAGCTAAGTTGAGCAGCTATGCCACCTAGCTTGCTTTGATTTGTCTCCAAACGTATAGAATTAACTTTTATCTATCTCAGATGGACGAAAATGGCAATGCGGAAGAGAAGAACTGGACGTCAACTTCACGAGTTTTACTATCATTTAGTATGAGCCTATTCCTTAGCATCCATCCACGTACTTACATAGTCAATACACGTTTCTACTAATAATACGACTTATTCTTGAGAATGCTCAGTGAGACTGAAAGATACATAAAGCTGTGTGTCATCATGATAGCAGTGACATGAGATCTCATATTTTAGCAATAAGTGTCTCCTTAAAGCGCCTCTACTTAGCATCCCGCGCGCGTCGCGGTATATATGCAGCAAATCATTCGCAAGTCGTCATCAGACGAAGCGTTACAGCTAAGTTGAGCAGCTTTGCCAGCTAGCTTGCTTTGATTTGTCTCCAAACGTATAGAATTAACTTCTATCTATCTCAGATGGACGAAAATGGCAATGCGGAAGAGAAGAACTGGACGTCAACTTCACGAGTTTTACTATCATTTAGTATAAGCCTATTCTCTAACATCCATCCACGTACTTACATAGTCAATACACGTTTCTACTAATAATACGGCTTATTCTTGAGAATTCTCAGTGAGACTGAAAGATACATAAAGCTGTGTGTCATCATCATAGCAGTGACATGAGCTCTCAGAAAAGCATGTTTGAACATTTGAAATGAGATCGCTAGTGTGCATTGTAAATAACATGGGACCCAATCGTGACCCTTGCGAAGCAGTTTCAGCAGTGCGGGATCAGTGCTGTAGAATTGTGTGCACATTGAGTACATGGCCAAAGAGAGTTGCGTCTAAGATGTTCCATAACCTGTTGGGTAGCTGCATCCTCCACCAACTTTGATATGTATTTCAGATTGCTTACAGGTCGTAAGTTTCCTTAAAGACTGCATCAAGAACCGGTTTCTTTCAATAACGGAGTGATAAGAGCATTTTCCCATTGCATTGGAAAGTGACCGGTCGAGAGAGAGAGAGAGAGAGAGAGAGATTGATCAATGATGTGAACATAAGAATGAGTACATCGATACATTAGAGGAGGAGTTTTGTGGGTATTGGGTCCAATGGTCATGAATTTTTGCTGAGGTTGGCAATGAGTTTTTCAACCTCGTACTCAGAAAGAGATTTAAAATTGCTTAACACTTTTTTTCTTCGTTGAACGTGTCAGCAGGAGGATAATTCCTAAGTTCACAAATTGGATCTAAACGTTTTTCATTATTTTATGGATTTTCAAGACTTTGTCAGACAAGTAAGTGATTACCTAGGGCATATTGACGAATTCATGTCTATCAATAGTACATGGTATCGAAGGATGCTTATTTGACATGTTCAACATGGACTAGACAACACTGAGCAACTATTTTCTTATCATACTGGTGCACAGTAAGATATACATATATTTGCCGATACGTCTCCCTTAGACGGTATATTTTAGCAATAAGTGTCTCCTTAAAGCGCCTCTACTTAGCATCCCGCGCACGTCGCGGTATATATGCAGCAAATCATTCGCAAGTCGTCATCAGACGAAGC
This sequence comes from Arbacia lixula, assembly GCA_963669155.1. Classification (NCBI taxonomy): domain Eukaryota; kingdom Metazoa; phylum Echinodermata; class Echinoidea; order Arbacioida; family Arbaciidae; genus Arbacia; species Arbacia lixula. The sequence goes on along the minus strand of OZ022579.1, from coordinate 24,417,850 downwards.
GTTACAGCTAAGTTGAGCAGCTATGCCACCTAGCTTGCTTTGATTTGTCTCCAAACGTATAGAATTAACTTTTATCTATCTCAGATGGACGAAAATGGCAATGCGGAAGAGAAGAACTGGACGTCAACTTCACGAGTTTTACTATCATTTAGTATAAGCCTATTCTCTTATAGCATCCATCCACGTACTTACATAGTCAATACACGTTTCTACTAATAATACGGCTTATTCTTGAGAATGCTCAGTGAGACTGAAAGATACATAAAGCTGTGTGTCATCATGATAGCAGTGACATGAGATCTCATATTTTAGCAATAAGTGTCTCCTTAAAGCGCCTCTACTTAGCATCCCGCGCGCGTCGCGGTATATATGCAGCAAATCATTCGCAAGTCGTCATCAGACGAAGCGTTACAGCTAAGTTGAGCAGCTATGCCAGCTAGCTTGCTTTGATTTGTCTCCAAACGTATAGAATTAACTTCTATCTATCTCAGATGGACGAAAATGGCAATGCGGAAGAGAAGAACTGGACGTCAACTTCACGAGTTTTACTATCATTTAGTATAAGCCTATTCTCTAGCATCCATCCACGTACTTACATAGTCAATACACGTTTCTACTAATAATACGGCTTATTCTTGAGAATGCTCAGTGAGACTGAAAGATACATAAAGCTGTGTGTCATCATGATAGCAGTGACATGAGATCTCATATTTTAGCAATAAGTGTCTCCTTAAAGCGCCTCTACTTAGCATCCCGCGCGCGTCGCGGTATATATGCAGCAAATCATTCGCAAGTCGTCATCAGACGAAGCGTTACAGCTAAGTTGAGCAGCTATGCCAGCTAGCTTGCTTTGATTTGTCTCCAAACGTATAGAATTAACTTCTATCTATCTCAGATGGACGAAAATGGCAATGCGGAAGAGAAGAACTGGACGTCAACTTCACGAGTTTTACTATCATTTAGTATAAGCCTATTCTCTAGCATCCATCCACGTACTTACATAGTCAATACACGTTTCTACTAATAATACGGCTTATTATTGAGAATGCTCAGTGAGACTGAAAGATACATAAAGCTGTGTGTCATCATCACAGCAGTGACATGAGCTCTCAGAAAAGCATGTTTGAATATTTGAAATGAGATCGCTAGTGTGCATTGTAAATAACATGGGACCCAATCGTGACCCTTGCGGAGCAGTTTCAGCAGTGCGGGATCAGTGCTGTAGAATTGTGTGCACATTGAGTACATGGCCAAAGAGAGTTGCGTCTAAGATGTTCCATAACCTGTTGGGTAGCTGCATCCTCCACCAACTTTGATATGTATTTCAGATTGCTTACAGGTCGTAAGTTTCCTTAAAGACTGCATCAAGAACCGGTTTCTTTCAATAACGGAGTGATAAGAGCATTTTCCCATTGCATTGGAAAGTGACCGGTCGAGAGAGAGAGAGAGAGAGAGAGAGAGAGATTGATCAATGATGTGAACATAAGAATGAGTACATCGATACATTAGAGGAGGAGTTTTGTGGGTATTGGGTCCAATGGTCATCAATTTTTGCTGAGGTTGGCAATGAGTTTTTCAACCTCGTACTCAGAAAGAGATTTAAAATTGCTTAACACTTTTTTTCTTCGTTGAACGTGTCAGCAGGAGGATAATTCCTAGGTTCACAAATTGGATCTAAACGTTTTTCATTATTTTATGGATTTTCAAGACTTTGTCAGACAAGTAAGTGATTACCTAGGGCATATTGACGAATTCATGTCTATCAATAGTACATGGTATCGAAGGATGCTTATTTGACATGTTCAACATGGACTAGACAACACTGAGCAACTATTTTCTTATCATACTGGTGCACAGTAAGATATACATATATTTGCCGATACGTCTCCCTTAGACGGTATATTTTAGCAATAAGTGTCTCCTTAAAGCGCCTCTACTTAGCATCCCGCGCACGTCGCGGTATATATGCAGCAAATCATTCGCAAGTCGTCATCAGACGAAGCGTTACAGCTAAGTTGAGCAGCTATGCCAGCTAGCTTGCTTTGATTTGTCTCCAAACGTATAGAATTAACTTTTATCTATCTCAGATGGACGAAAATGGCAATGCGGAAGAGAAGAACTGGACGTCAACTTCACGAGTTTTACTATCATTTAGTATAAGCCTATTCTCTTATAGCATCCATCCACGTACTTACATAGTCAATACACGTTTCTACTAATAATACGGCTTATTCTTGAGAATGCTCAGTGAGACTGAAAGATACATAAAGCTGTGTGTCATCATGATAGCAGTGACATGAGATCTCATATTTTAGCAATAAGTGTCTCCTTAAAGCGCCTCTACTTAGCATCCCGCGCGCGTCGCGGTATATATGCAGCAAAAAGTTGAGCAGCTATGCCAGCTAGCTTGCTTTGATTTGTCTCCAAACGTATAGAATTAACTTTTATCTATCTCAGATGGACGAAAATGGCAATGCGGAAGAGAAGAACTGGACGTCAACTTCACGAGTTTAACTATCATTTAGTATAAGCCTATTCTCTAGCATCCATCCACGTACTTACACAGTCAATACATGGTCGATGTCATGGTCGATAGTGTCGCTTTTGTTTGAGATCCGAAAGCCGAGGCGGGGATGGGGTCTATTGAAAAGATGAGAACCGGATGTTTCCCGGGTGGAACAGGTTCACGTGGCTTTCTGATGCCTTCCATTTGGAGAAGTTAATTCTATATGTTGATTCTGTTACGAATTTAGAGGGCTAATATTGCACATACAGGAACACTGAGTATTATTGTTATTTTTACCGGGGTACCAGCGAACTCTGAGCTTATCTTGATGGGCGAGGCACGTAAACTCAAAGTAAATAACAAGTCCACTCTCGCGGTCATTGAACCCATATAGTCGGTGGGGAATCATTGCATCACTCACATGCTGTGGCGACGCGCGCGGAATGCTGAGCAGAGGTCTCCCTTGCGCGGTATATTTTAGCAATAAGTGTCTCCTTAAAGCGCCTCTACTTAGCATCCCGCGCGCGTCGCGGTATATATGCAGCAAATCATTCGCAAGTCGTTATCAGACGAAGCGTTACAGCTAAGTTGAGCAGCTATGCCAGCTAGGTTGCTTTGATTTGTCTCCAAACGTATAGAATTAACTTTTATCTATCTCAGATGGACGAAAATGGCAATGCGGAAGAGAAGAACTGGACGTCAACTTCACGAGTTTAACTATCATTTAGTATAAGCCTATTCTCTAGCATCCATCCACGTACTTACACAGTCAATACATGGTCGATGTCATGGTCGATAGTGTCGCTTTTGTTTGAGATCCGAAAGCCGAGGCGGGGATGGGGTCTATTGAAAAGATGAGAACCGGATGTTTCCCGGGTGGAACAGGTTCACGTGGCTTTCTGACGCCTTCCATTTGGAGAAGTTAATTCTATATGTCGATTCTGTTACGAATTTAGAGGGCTAATATTGCACATACAGGAACACTGAGTATTATTGTTATTTTTACCGGGGTACCAGCGAACTCTGAGCTTATCTTGATGGGCGAGGCACGTAAACTCAAAGTAAATAACAAGTCCACTCTCGCGGTCATTGAACCCATATAGTCGGTGGGGAATCATTGCATCACTCACATGCTGTGGCGACGCGCGCGGAATGCTGAGTAGAGGTCTCCCTTGCGCGGTATATTTTAGCAATAAGTGTCTCCTTAAAGCGCCTCTACTTAGCATCCCGCGCGCGTCGCGGTATATATGCAGCAAATCATTCGCAAGTCGTTATCAGACGAAGCGTTACAGCTAAGTTGAGCAGCTATGCCAGCTAGGTTGCTTTGATTTGTCTCCAAACGTATAGAATTAACTTTTATCTATCTCAGATGGACGAAAATGGCAATGCGGAAGAGAAGAACTGGACGTCAACTTCACGAGTTTTACTATCATTTAGTATGAGCCTATTCTCTAGCATCCATCCACGTACTTACATAGTCAATACACGTTTCTACTAATAATACGACTTATTCTTGAGAATGCTCAGTGAGACTGAAAGATACATAAAGCTGTGTGTCATCATGATAGCAGTGACATGACATCTCATATTTTAGCAATAAGTGTCTCCTTAAAGCGCCTCTACTTAGCATCCCGCGCGCGTCGCGGTATATATGCAGCAAATCATTCGCAAGTCGTCATCAGACGAAGCGTTACAGTTAAGTTGAGCAGCTATGCCAGCAAGCTTGCTTTGATTTGTCTCCAAACGTATAGAATTAACTTCTATCTATCTCAGATGGACGAAAATGGCAATGCGGAAGAGAAGAACTGGACGTCAACTTCACGAGTTTTACTATCATTTAGTATAAGCCTATTCTCTAACATCCATCCACGTACTTACATAGTCAATACACGTTTCTACTAATAATACGGCTTATTCTTGAGAATGCTCAGTGAGACTGAAAGATACATAAAGCTGTGTGTCATCATCATAGCAGTGACATGAGCTCTCAGAAAAGCATGTTTGAACATTTGAAATGAGATCGCTAGTGTGCATTGTAAATAACATGGGACCCAATCGTGACCCTTGCGAAGCAGTTTCAGCAGTGCGGGATCAGTGCTGTAGAATTGTGTGCACATTGAGTACATGGCCAAAGAGAGTTGCGTCTAAGATGTTCCATAACCTGTTGGGTAGCTGCATCCTCCACCAACTTTGATATGTATTTCAGATTGCTTACAGGTCGTAAGTTTCCTTAAAGACTGCATCAAGAACCGGTTTCTTTCAATAACGGAGTGATAAGAGCATTTTCCCATTGCATTGGAAAGTGACCGGTCGAGAGAGAGAGAGAGAGAGAGAGAGAGATTGATCAATGATGTGAACATAAGAATGAGTACATCGATACATTAGAGGAGGAGTTTTGTGGGTATTGGGTCCAATGGTCATGAATTTTTGCTGAGGTTGGCAATGAGTTTTTCAACCTCGTACTCAGAAAGAGATTTAAAATTGCTTAACACTTTTTTTCTTCGTTGAACGTGTCAGCAGGAGGATAAACTTAAGTTCACAAATTGGATCTAAACGTTTTTCATTATTTTATGGATTTTCAAGACTTTGTCAGACAAGTAAGTGATTACCTAGGGCATATTGACGAATTCATGTCTATCAATAGTACATGGTATCGAAGGATGCTTATTTGACATGTTCAACATGGACTAGACAACACTGAGCAACTATTTTCTTATCATACTGGTGCACAGTAAGATATACATATATTTGCCGATACGTCTCCCTTAGACGGTATATTTTAGCAATAAGTGTCTCCTTAAAGCGCCTCTACTTAGCATCCCGCGCACGTCGCGGTATATATGCAGCAAATCATTCGCAAGTCGTCATCAGACGAAGCGTTACAGCTAAGTTGAGCAGCTATGCCAGCTAGCTTGCTTTGATTTGTCTCCAAACGTATAGAATTAACTTTTATCTATCTCAGATGGACGAAAATGGCAATGCGGAAGAGAAGAACTGGACGTCAACTTCACGAGTTTTACTATCATTTAGTATAAGCCTATTCTCTTATAGCATCCATCCACGTACTTACATAGTCAATACACGTTTCTACTAATAATACGGCTTATTCTTGAGAATGCTCAGTGAGACTGAAAGATACATAAAGCTGTGTGTCATCATGATAGCAGTGACATGAGATCTCATATTTTAGCAATAAGTGTCTCCTTAAAGCGCCTCTACTTAGCATCCCGCGCGCGTCGCGGTATATATGCAGCAAAAAGTTGAGCAGCTATGCCAGCTAGCTTGCTTTGATTTGTCTCCAAACGTATAGAATTAACTTTTATCTATCTCAGATGGACGAAAATGGCAATGCGGAAGAGAAGAACTGGACGTCAACTTCACGAGTTTAACTATCATTTAGTATAAGCCTATTCTCTAGCATCCATCCACGTACTTACATAGTCAATACATGGTCGATGTCATGGTCGATAGTGTCGCTTTTGTTTGAGATCCGAAAGCCGAGGCGGGGATGGGGTCTATTGAAAAGATGAGAACCGGATGTTTCCCGGGTGGAACAGGTTCACGTGGCTTTCTGATGCCTTCCATTTGGAGAAGTTAATTCTATATGTTGATTCTGTTACGAATTTAGAGGGCTAATATTGCACATACAGGAACACTGAGTATTATTGTTATTTTTTACCGGGGTACCAGCGAACTCTGAGCTTATCTTGATGGGCGAGGCACGTAAACTCAAAGTAAATAACAAGTCCACTCTCGCGGTCATTGAACCCATACAGTCGGTGGGGAATCATTGCATCACTCACATGCTGTGGCGACGCGCGCGGAATGCTGAGTAGAGGTCTCCCTTGCGCGGTATATTTTAGCAATAAGTGTCTCCTTAAAGCGCCTCTACTTAGCATCCCGCGCGCGTCGCGGTATATATGCAGCAAATCATTCGCAAGTCGTTATCAGACGAAGCGTTACAGCTAAGTTGAGCAGCTATGCCAGCTAGGTTGCTTTGATTTGTCTCCAAACGTATAGAATTAACTTTTATCTATCTCAGATGGACGAAAATGGCAATGCGGAAGAGAAGAACTGGACGTCAACTTCACGAGTTTTACTATCATTTAGTATGAGCCTATTCTCTAGCATCCATCCACGTACTTACATAGTCAATACACGTTTCTACTAATAATACGACTTATTCTTGAGAATGCTCAGTGAGACTGAAAGATACATAAAGCTGTGTGTCATCATGATAGCAGTGACATGAGATCTCATATTTTAGCAATAAGTGTCTCCTTAAAGCGCCTCTACTTAGCATCCCGCGCGCGTCGCGGTATATATGCAGCAAATCATTCGCAAGTCGTCATCAGACGAAGCGTTACAGCTAAGTTGAGCAGCTTTGCCAGCTAGCTTGCTTTGATTTGTCTCCAAACGTATAGAATTAACTTCTATCTATCTCAGATGGACGAAAATGGCAATGCGGAAGAGAAGAACTGGACGTCAACTTCACGAGTTTTACTATCATTTAGTATAAGCCTATTCTCTAACATCCATCCACGTACTTACATAGTCAATACACGTTTCTACTAATAATACGGCTTATTCTTGAGAATTCTCAGTGAGACTGAAAGATACATAAAGCTGTGTGTCATCATCATAGCAGTGACATGAGCTCTCAGAAAAGCATGTTTGAACATTTGAAATGAGATCGCTAGTGTGCATTGTAAATAACATGGGACCCAATCGTGACCCTTGCGAAGCAGTTTCAGCAGTGCGGGATCAGTGCTGTAGAATTGTGTGCACATTGAGTACATGGCCAAAGAGAGTTGCGTCTAAGATGTTCCATAACCTGTTGGGTAGCTGCATCCTCCACCAACTTTGATATGTATTTCAGATTGCTTACAGGTCGTAAGTTTCCTTAAAGACTGCATCAAGAACCGGTTTCTTTCAATAACGGAGTGATAAGAGCATTTTCCCATTGCATTGGAAAGTGACCGGTCGAGAGAGAGAGAGAGAGAGAGAGAGATTGATCAATGATGTGAACATAAGAATGAGTACATCGATACATTAGAGGAGGAGTTTTGTGGGTATTGGGTCCAATGGTCATGAATTTTTGCTGAGGTTGGCAATGAGTTTTTCAACCTCGTACTCAGAAAGAGATTTAAAATTGCTTAACACTTTTTTTCTTCGTTGAACGTGTCAGCAGGAGGATAATTCCTAAGTTCACAAATTGGATCTAAACGTTTTTCATTATTTTATGGATTTTCAAGACTTTGTCAGACAAGTAAGTGATTACCTAGGGCATATTGACGAATTCATGTCTATCAATAGTACATGGTATCGAAGGATGCTTATTTGACATGTTCAACATGGACTAGACAACACTGAGCAACTATTTTCTTATCATACTGGTGCACAGTAAGATATACATATATTTGCCGATACGTCTCCCTTAGACGGTATATTTTAGCAATAAGTGTCTCCTTAAAGCGCCTCTACTTAGCATCCCGCGCACGTCGCGGTATATATGCAGCAAATCATTCGCAAGTCGTCATCAGACGAAGCGTTACAGCTAAGTTGAGCAGCTATGCCAGCTAGCTTGCTTTGATTTGTCTCCAAACGTATAGAATTAACTTTTATCTATCTCAGATGGACGAAAATGGCAATGCGGAAGAGAAGAACTGGACGTCAACTTCACGAGTTTTACTATCATTTAGTATAAGCCTATTCTCTTATAGCATCCATCCACGTACTTACATAGTCAATACACGTTTCTACTAATAATACGGCTTATTCTTGAGAATGCTCAGTGAGACTGAAAGATACATAAAGCTGTGTGTCATCATGATAGCAGTGACATGAGATCTCATATTTTAGCAATAAGTGTCTCCTTAAAGCGCCTCTACTTAGCATCCCGCGCGCGTCGCGGTATATATGCAGCAAATCATTCGCAAGTCGTCATCAGACGAAGCGTTACAGCTAAGTTGAGCAGCTATGCCAGCTAGCTTGCTTTGATTTGTCTCCAAACGTATAGAATTAACTTCTATCTATCTCAGATGGACGAAAATGGCAATGCGGAAGAGAAGAACTGGACGTCAACTTCACGAGTTTTACTATCATTTAGTATAAGCCTATTCTCTAGCATCCATCCACGTACTTACATAGTCAATACACGTTTCTACTAATAATACGGCTTATTCTTGAGAATGCTCAGTGAGACTGAAAGATACATAAAGCTGTGTGTCATCATCACAGCAGTGACATGAGCTCTCAGAAAAGCATGTTTGAATATTTGAAATGAGATCGCTAGTGTGCATTGTAAATAACATGGGACCCAATCGTGACCCTTGCGAAGCAGTTTCAGCAGTGCGGGATCAGTGCTGTAGAATTGTGTGCACATTGAGTACATGGCCAAAGAGAGTTGCGTCTAAGATGTTCCATAACCTGTTGGGTAGCTGCATCCTCCACCAACTTTGATATGTATTTCAGATTGCTTACAGGTCGTAAGTTTCCTTAAAGACTGCATCAAGAACCGGTTTCTTTCAATAACGGAGTGATAAGAGCATTTTCCCATTGCATTGGAAAGTGACCGGTCGAGAGAGAGAGAGAGAGAGAGAGAGAGAGAGAGATTGATCAATGATGTGAACATAAGAATGAGTACATCGATACATTAGAGGAGGAGTTTTGTGGGTATTGGGTCCAATGGTCATCAATTTTTGCTGAGGTTGGCAATGAGTTTTTCAACCTCGTACTCAGAAAGAGATTTAAAATTGCTTAACACTTTTTTTCTTCGTTGAACGTGTCAGCAGGAGGATAATTCCTAGGTTCACAAATTGGATCTAAACGTTTTTCATTATTTTATGGATTTTCAAGACTTTGTCAGACAAGTAAGTGATTACCTAGGGCATATTGACGAATTCATGTCTATCAATAGTACATGGTATCGAAGGATGCTTATTTGACATGTTCAACATGGACTAGACAACACTGAGCAACTATTTTCTTATCATACTGGTGCACAGTAAGATATACATATATTTGCCGATACGTCTCCCTTAGACGGTATATTTTAGCAATAAGTGTCTCCTTAAAGCGCCTCTACTTAGCATCCCGCGCACGTCGCGGTATATATGCAGCAAATCATTCGCAAGTCGTCATCAGACGAAGCGTTACAGCTAAGTTGAGCAGCTATGCCAGCTAGCTTGCTTTGATTTGTCTCCAAACGTATAGAATTAACTTTTATCTATCTCAGATGGACGAAAATGGCAATGCGGAAGAGAAGAACTGGACGTCAACTTCACGAGTTTTACTATCATTTAGTATAAGCCTATTCTCTTATAGCATCCATCCACGTACTTACATAGTCAATACACGTTTCTACTAATAATACGGCTTATTCTTGAGAATGCTTAGTGAGACTGAAAGATACATAAAGCTGTGTGTCATCATGATAGCAGTGACATGAGATCTCATATTTTAGCAATAAGTGTCTCCTTAAAGCGCCTCTACTTAGCATCCCGCGCGCGTCGCGGTATATATGCAGCAAAAAGTTGAGCAGCTATGCCAGCTAGCTTGCTTTGATTTGTCTCCAAACGTATAGAATTAACTTTTATCTATCTCAGATGGACGAAAATGGCAATGCGGAAGAGAAGAACTGGACGTCAACTTCACGAGTTTAACTATCATTTAGTATAAGCCTATTCTCTAGCATCCATCCACGTACTTACATAGTCAATACATGGTCGATGTCATGGTCGATAGTGTCGCTTTTGTTTGAGATCCGAAAGCCGAGGCGGGGATGGGGTCTATTGAAAAGATGAGAACCGGATGTTTCCCGGGTGGAACAGGTTCACGTGGCTTTCTGATGCCTTCCATTTGGAGAAGTTAATTCTATATGTTGATTCTGTTACGAATTTAGAGGGCTAATATTGCACATACAGGAACACTGAGTATTATTGTTATTTTTACCGGGGTACCAGCGAACTCTGAGCTTATCTTGATGGGCGAGGCACGTAAACTCAAAGTAAATAACAAGTCCACTCTCGCGGTCATTGAACCCATATAGTCGGTGGGGAATCATTGCATCACTCACATGCTGTGGCGACGCGCGCGGAATGCTGAGCAGAGGTCTCCCTTGCGCGGTATATTTTAGCAATAAGTGTCTCCTTAAAGCGCCTCTACTTAGCATCCCGCGCGCGTCGCGGTATATATGCAGCAAATCATTCGCAAGTCGTTATCAGACGAAGCGTTACAGCTAAGTTGAGCAGCTATGCCAGCTAGGTTGCTTTGATTTGTCTCCAAACGTATAGAATTAACTTTTATCTATCTCAGATGGACGAAAATGGCAATGCGGAAGAGAAGAACTGGACGTCAACTTCACGAGTTTAGTATAAGCCTATTCTCTAGCATCCATCCACGTACTTACATAGTCAATACACGTTTCTACTAATAATACGACTTATTCTTGAGAATGCTCAGTGAGACTGAAAGATACATAAAGCTGTGTGTCATCATGATAGCAGTGACATGACATCTCATATTTTAGCAATAAGTGTCTCCTTAAAGCGCCTCTACTTAGCATCCCGCGCGCGTCGCGGTATATATGCAGCAAATCATTCGCAAGTCGTCATCAGACGAAGCGTTACAGTTAAGTTGAGCAGCTATGCCAGCAAGCTTGCTTTGATTTGTCTCCAAACGTATAGAATTAACTTCTATCTATCTCAGATGGACGAAAATGGCAATGCGGAAGAGAAGAACTGGACGTCAACTTCACGAGTTTTACTATCATTTAGTATAAGCCTATTCTCTAACATCCATCCACGTACTTACATAGTCAATACACGTTTCTACTAATAATACGGCTTATTCTTGAGAATGCTCAGTGAGACTGAAAGATACATAAAGCTGTGTGTCATCATCATAGCAGTGACATGAGCTCTCAGAAAAGCATGTTTGAACATTTGAAATGAGATCGCTAGTGTGCATTGTAAATAACATGGGACCCAATCGTGACCCTTGCGAAGCAGTTTCAGCAGTGCGGGATCAGTGCTGTAGAATTGTGTGCACATTGAGTACATGGCCAAAGAGAGTTGCGTCTAAGATGTTCCATAACCTGTTGGGTAGCTGCATCCTCCACCAACTTTGATATGTATTTCAGATTGCTTACAGGTCGTAAGTTTCCTTAAAGACTGCATCAAGAACCGGTTTCTTTCAATAACGGAGTGATAAGAGCATTTTCCCATTGCATTGGAAAGTGACCGGTCGAGAGAGAGAGAGAGAGAGAGAGAGAGATTGATCAATGATGTGAACATAAGAATGAGTACATCGATACATTAGAGGAGGAGTTTTGTGGGTATTGGGTCCAATGGTCATGAATTTTTGCTGAGGTTGGCAATGAGTTTTTCAACCTCGTACTCAGAAAGAGATTTAAAATTGCTTAACACTTTTTTTCTTCGTTGAACGTGTCAGCAGGAGGATAATTCCTAAGTTCACAAATTGGATCTAAACGTTTTTCATTATTTTATGGATTTTCAAGACTTTGTCAGACAAGTAAGTGATTACCTAGGGCATATTGACGAATTCATGTCTATCAATAGTACATGGTATCGAAGGATGCTTATTTGACATGTTCAACATGGACTAGACAACACTGAGCAACTATTTTCTTATCATACTGGTGCACAGTAAGATATACATATATTTGCCGATACGTCTCCCTTAGACGGTATATTTTAGCAATAAGTGTCTCCTTAAAGCGCCTCTACTTAGCATCCCGCGCACGTCGCGGTATATATGCAGCAAATCATTCGCAAGTCGTCATCAGACGAAGCGTTACAGCTAAGTTGAGCAGCTATGCCAGCTAGCTTGCTTTGATTTGTCTCCAAACGTATAGAATTAACTTTTATCTATCTCAGATGGACGAAAATGGCAATGCGGAAGAGAAGAACTGGACGTCAACTTCACGAGTTTTACTATCATTTAGTATAAGCCTATTCTCTTATAGCATCCATCCACGTACTTACATAGTCAATACACGTTTCTACTAATAATACGGCTTATTCTTGAGAATGCTCAGTGAGACTGAAAGATACATAAAGCTGTGTGTCATCATGATAGCAGTGACATGAGATCTCATATTTTAGCAATAAGTGTCTCCTTAAAGCGCCTCTACTTAGCATCCCGCGCGCGTCGCGGTATATATGCAGCAAAAAGTTGAGCAGCTATGCCAGCTAGCTTGCTTTGATTTGTCTCCAAACGTATAGAATTAACTTTTATCTATCTCAGATGGACGAAAATGGCAATGCGGAAGAGAAGAACTGGACGTCAACTTCACGAGTTTAACTATCATTTAGTATAAGCCTATTCTCTAGCATCCATCCACGTACTTACATAGTCAATACATGGTCGATGTCATGGTCGATAGTGTCGCTTTTGTTTGAGATCCGAAAGCCGAGGCGGGGATGGGGTCTATTGAAAAGATGAGAACCGGATGTTTCCCGGGTGGAACAGGTTCACGTGGCTTTCTGATGCCTTCCATTTGGAGAAGTTAATTCTATATGTTGATTCTGTTACGAATTTAGAGGGCTAATATTGCACATACAGGAACACTGAGTATTATTGTTATTTTTTACCGGGGTACCAGCGAACTCTGAGCTTATCTTGATGGGCGAGGCACGTAAACTCAAAGTAAATAACAAGTCCACTCTCGCGGTCATTGAACCCATACAGTCGGTGGGGAATCATTGCATCACTCACATGCTGTGGCGACGCGCGCGGAATGCTGAGTAGAGGTCTCCCTTGCGCGGTATATTTTAGCAATAAGTGTCTCCTTAAAGCGCCTCTACTTAGCATCCCGCGCGCGTCGCGGTATATATGCAGCAAATCATTCGCAAGTCGTTATCAGACGAAGCGTTACAGCTAAGTTGAGCAGCTATGCCAGCTAGGTTGCTTTGATTTGTCTCCAAACGTATAGAATTAACTTTTATCTATCTCAGATGGACGAAAATGGCAATGCGGAAGAGAAGAACTGGACGTCAACTTCACGAGTTTTACTATCATTTAGTATGAGCCTATTCTCTAGCATCCATCCACGTACTTACATAGTCAATACACGTTTCTACTAATAATACGACTTATTCTTGAGAATGCTCAGTGAGACTGAAAGATACATAAAGCTGTGTGTCATCATGATAGCAGTGACATGAGATCTCATATTTTAGCAATAAGTGTCTCCTTAAAGCGCCTCTACTTAGCATCCCGCGCGCGTCGCGGTATATATGCAGCAAATCATTCGCAAGTCGTCATCAGACGAAGCGTTACAGCTAAGTTGAGCAGCTTTGCCAGCTAGCTTGCTTTGATTTGTCTCCAAACGTATAGAATTAACTTCTATCTATCTCAGATGGACGAAAATGGCAATGCGGAAGAGAAGAACTGGACGTCAACTTCACGAGTTTTACTATCATTTAGTATAAGCCTATTCTCTAACATCCATCCACGTACTTACATAGTCAATACACGTTTCTACTAATAATACGGCTTATTCTTGAGAATTCTCAGTGAGACTGAAAGATACATAAAGCTGTGTGTCATCATCATAGCAGTGACATGAGCTCTCAGAAAAGCATGTTTGAACATTTGAAATGAGATCGCTAGTGTGCATTGTAAATAACATGGGACCCAATCGTGACCCTTGCGAAGCAGTTTCAGCAGTGCGGGATCAGTGCTGTAGAATTGTGTGCACATTGAGTACATGGCCAAAGAGAGTTGCGTCTAAGATGTTCCATAACCTGTTGGGTAGCTGCATCCTCCACCAACTTTGATATGTATTTCAGATTGCTTACAGGTCGTAAGTTTCCTTAAAGACTGCATCAAGAACCGGTTTCTTTCAATAACGGAGTGATAAGAGCATTTTCCCATTGCATTGGAAAGTGACCGGTCGAGAGAGAGAGAGAGAGAGAGAGAGATTGATCAATGATGTGAACATAAGAATGAGTACATCGATACATTAGAGGAGGAGTTTTGTGGGTATTGGGTCCAATGGTCATGAATTTTTGCTGAGGTTGGCAATGAGTTTTTCAACCTCGTACTCAGAAAGAGATTTAAAATTGCTTAACACTTTTTTTCTTCGTTGAACGTGTCAGCAGGAGGATAATTCCTAAGTTCACAAATTGGATCTAAACGTTTTTCATTATTTTATGGATTTTCAAGACTTTGTCAGACAAGTAAGTGATTACCTAGGGCATATTGACGAATTCATGTCTATCAATAGTACATGGTATCGAAGGATGCTTATTTGACATGTTCAACATGGACTAGACAACACTGAGCAACTATTTTCTTATCATACTGGTGCACAGTAAGATATACATATATTTGCCGATACGTCTCCCTTAGACGGTATATTTTAGCAATAAGTGTCTCCTTAAAGCGCCTCTACTTAGCATCCCGCGCACGTCGCGGTATATATGCAGCAAATCATTCGCAAGTCGTCATCAGACGAAGCGTTACAGCTAAGTTGAGCAGCTATGCCAGCTAGCTTGCTTTGATTTGTCTCCAAACGTATAGAATTAACTTTTATCTATCTCAGATGGACGAAAATGGCAATGCGGAAGAGAAGAACTGGACGTCAACTTCACGAGTTTTACTATCATTTAGTATAAGCCTATTCTCTTATAGCATCCATCCACGTACTTACATAGTCAATACACGTTTCTACTAATAATACGGCTTATTCTTGAGAATGCTCAGTGAGACTGAAAGATACATAAAGCTGTGTGTCATCATGATAGCAGTGACATGAGATCTCATATTTTAGCAATAAGTGTCTCCTTAAAGCGCCTCTACTTAGCATCCCGCGCGCGTCGCGGTATATATGCAGCAAATCATTCGCAAGTCGTCATCAGACGAAGCGTTACAGCTAAGTTGAGCAGCTATGCCAGCTAGCTTGCTTTGATTTGTCTCCAAACGTATAGAATTAACTTCTATCTATCTCAGATGGACGAAAATGGCAATGCGGAAGAGAAGAACTGGACGTCAACTTCACGAGTTTTACTATCATTTAGTATAAGCCTATTCTCTAGCATCCATCCACGTACTTACATAGTCAATACACGTTTCTACTAATAATACGGCTTATTCTTGAGAATGCTCAGTGAGACTGAAAGATACATAAAGCTGTGTGTCATCATCACAGCAGTGACATGAGCTCTCAGAAAAGCATGTTTGAATATTTGAAATGAGATCGCTAGTGTGCATTGTAAATAACATGGGACCCAATCGTGACCCTTGCGAAGCAGTTTCAGCAGTGCGGGATCAGTGCTGTAGAATTGTGTGCACATTGAGTACATGGCCAAAGAGAGTTGCGTCTAAGATGTTCCATAACCTGTTGGGTAGCTGCATCCTCCACCAACTTTGATATGTATTTCAGATTGCTTACAGGTCGTAAGTTTCCTTAAAGACTGCATCAAGAACCGGTTTCTTTCAATAACGGAGTGATAAGAGCATTTTCCCATTGCATTGGAAAGTGACCGGTCGAGAGAGAGAGAGAGAGAGAGAGAGAGAGAGAGATTGATCAATGATGTGAACATAAGAATGAGTACATCGATACATTAGAGGAGGAGTTTTGTGGGTATTGGGTCCAATGGTCATCAATTTTTGCTGAGGTTGGCAATGAGTTTTTCAACCTCGTACTCAGAAAGAGATTTAAAATTGCTTAACACTTTTTTTCTTCGTTGAACGTGTCAGCAGGAGGATAATTCCTAGGTTCACAAATTGGATCTAAACGTTTTTCATTATTTTATGGATTTTCAAGACTTTGTCAGACAAGTAAGTGATTACCTAGGGCATATTGACGAATTCATGTCTATCAATAGTACATGGTATCGAAGGATGCTTATTTGACATGTTCAACATGGACTAGACAACACTGAGCAACTATTTTCTTATCATACTGGTGCACAGTAAGATATACATATATTTGCCGATACGTCTCCCTTAGACGGTATATTTTAGCAATAAGTGTCTCCTTAAAGCGCCTCTACTTAGCATCCCGCGCACGTCGCGGTATATATGCAGCAAATCATTCGCAAGTCGTCATCAGACGAAGCGTTACAGCTAAGTTGAGCAGCTATGCCAGCTAGCTTGCTTTGATTTGTCTCCAAACGTATAGAATTAACTTTTATCTATCTCAGATGGACGAAAATGGCAATGCGGAAGAGAAGAACTGGACGTCAACTTCACGAGTTTTACTATCATTTAGTATAAGCCTATTCTCTTATAGCATCCATCCACGTACTTACATAGTCAATACACGTTTCTACTAATAATACGGCTTATTCTTGAGAATGCTTAGTGAGACTGAAAGATACATAAAGCTGTGTGTCATCATGATAGCAGTGACATGAGATCTCATATTTTAGCAATAAGTGTCTCCTTAAAGCGCCTCTACTTAGCATCCCGCGCGCGTCGCGGTATATATGCAGCAAAAAGTTGAGCAGCTATGCCAGCTAGCTTGCTTTGATTTGTCTCCAAACGTATAGAATTAACTTTTATCTATCTCAGATGGACGAAAATGGCAATGCGGAAGAGAAGAACTGGACGTCAACTTCACGAGTTTAACTATCATTTAGTATAAGCCTATTCTCTAGCATCCATCCACGTACTTACATAGTCAATACATGGTCGATGTCATGGTCGATAGTGTCGCTTTTGTTTGAGATCCGAAAGCCGAGGCGGGGATGGGGTCTATTGAAAAGATGAGAACCGGATGTTTCCCGGGTGGAACAGGTTCACGTGGCTTTCTGATGCCTTCCATTTGGAGAAGTTAATTCTATATGTTGATTCTGTTACGAATTTAGAGGGCTAATATTGCACATACAGGAACACTGAGTATTATTGTTATTTTTACCGGGGTACCAGCGAACTCTGAGCTTATCTTGATGGGCGAGGCACGTAAACTCAAAGTAAATAACAAGTCCACTCTCGCGGTCATTGAACCCATATAGTCGGTGGGGAATCATTGCATCACTCACATGCTGTGGCGACGCGCGCGGAATGCTGAGCAGAGGTCTCCCTTGCGCGGTATATTTTAGCAATAAGTGTCTCCTTAAAGCGCCTCTACTTAGCATCCCGCGCGCGTCGCGGTATATATGCAGCAAATCATTCGCAAGTCGTTATCAGACGAAGCGTTACAGCTAAGTTGAGCAGCTATGCCAGCTAGGTTGCTTTGATTTGTCTCCAAACGTATAGAATTAACTTTTATCTATCTCAGATGGACGAAAATGGCAATGCGGAAGAGAAGAACTGGACGTCAACTTCACGAGTTTAGTATAAGCCTATTCTCTAGCATCCATCCACGTACTTACATAGTCAATACACGTTTCTACTAATAATACGACTTATTCTTGAGAATGCTCAGTGAGACTGAAAGATACATAAAGCTGTGTGTCATCATGATAGCAGTGACATGACATCTCATATTTTAGCAATAAGTGTCTCCTTAAAGCGCCTCTACTTAGCATCCCGCGCGCGTCGCGGTATATATGCAGCAAATCATTCGCAAGTCGTCATCAGACGAAGCGTTACAGTTAAGTTGAGCAGCTATGCCAGCAAGCTTGCTTTGATTTGTCTCCAAACGTATAGAATTAACTTCTATCTATCTCAGATGGACGAAAATGGCAATGCGGAAGAGAAGAACTGGACGTCAACTTCACGAGTTTTACTATCATTTAGTATAAGCCTATTCTCTAACATCCATCCACGTACTTACATAGTCAATACACGTTTCTACTAATAATACGGCTTATTCTTGAGAATGCTCAGTGAGACTGAAAGATACATAAAGCTGTGTGTCATCATCATAGCAGTGACATGAGCTCTCAGAAAAGCATGTTTGAACATTTGAAATGAGATCGCTAGTGTGCATTGTAAATAACATGGGACCCAATCGTGACCCTTGCGAAGCAGTTTCAGCAGTGCGGGATCAGTGCTGTAGAATTGTGTGCACATTGAGTACATGGCCAAAGAGAGTTGCGTCTAAGATGTTCCATAACCTGTTGGGTAGCTGCATCCTCCACCAACTTTGATATGTATTTCAGATTGCTTACAGGTCGTAAGTTTCCTTAAAGACTGCATCAAGAACCGGTTTCTTTCAATAACGGAGTGATAAGAGCATTTTCCCATTGCATTGGAAAGTGACCGGTCGAGAGAGAGAGAGAGAGAGAGAGAGAGAGAGAGAGATTGATCAATGATGTGAACATAAGAATGAGTACATCGATACATTAGAGGAGGAGTTTTGTGGGTATTGGGTCCAATGGTCATCAATTTTTGCTGAGGTTGGCAATGAGTTTTTCAACCTCGTACTCAGAAAGAGATTTAAAATTGCTTAACACTTTTTTTCTTCGTTGAACGTGTCAGCAGGAGGATAATTCCTAAGTTCACAAATTGGATCTAAACGTTTTTCATTATTTTATGGATTTTCAAGACTTTGTCAGACAAGTAAGTGATTACCTAGGGCATATTGACGAATTCATGTCTATCAATAGTACATGGTATCGAAGGATGCTTATTTGACATGTTCAACATGGACTAGACAACACTGAGCAACTATTTTCTTATCATACTGGTGCACAGTAAGATATACATATATTTGCCGATACGTCTCCCTTAGACGGTATATTTTAGCAATAAGTGTCTCCTTAAAGCGCCTCTACTTAGCATCCCGCGCACGTCGCGGTATATATGCAGCAAATCATTCGCAAGTCGTCATCAGACGAAGCGTTACAGCTAAGTTGAGCAGCTATGCCAGCTAGCTTGCTTTGATTTGTCTCCAAACGTATAGAATTAACTTTTATCTATCTCAGATGGACGAAAATGGCAATGCGGAAGAGAAGAACTGGACGTCAACTTCACGAGTTTTACTATCATTTAGTATAAGCCTATTCTCTTATAGCATCCATCCACGTACTTACATAGTCAATACACGTTTCTACTAATAATACGGCTTATTCTTGAGAATGCTCAGTGAGACTGAAAGATACATAAAGCTGTGTGTCATCATGATAGCAGTGACATGAGATCTCATATTTTAGCAATAAGTGTCTCCTTAAAGCGCCTCTACTTAGCATCCCGCGCGCGTCGCGGTATATATGCAGCAAAAAGTTGAGCAGCTATGCCAGCTAGCTTGCTTTGATTTGTCTCCAAACGTATAGAATTAACTTTTATCTATCTCAGATGGACGAAAATGGCAATGCGGAAGAGAAGAACTGGACGTCAACTTCACGAGTTTAACTATCATTTAGTATAAGCCTATTCTCTAGCATCCATCCACGTACTTACATAGTCAATACATGGTCGATGTCATGGTCGATAGTGTCGCTTTTGTTTGAGATCCGAAAGCCGAGGCGGGGATGGGGTCTATTGAAAAGATGAGAACCGGATGTTTCCCGGGTGGAACAGGTTCACGTGGCTTTCTGATGCCTTCCATTTGGAGAAGTTGATTCTATATGTTGATTCTGTTACGAATTTAGAGGGCTAATATTGCACATACAGGAACACTGAGTATTATTGTTATTTTTTACCGGGGTACCAGCGAACTCTGAGCTTATCTTGATGGGCGAGGCACGTAAACTCAAAGTAAATAACAAGTCCACTCTCGCGGTCATTGAACCCATATAGTCAGTGGGGAATCATTGCATCACTCACATGCTGTGGCGACGCGCGCGGAATGCTGAGTAGAGGTCTCCCTTGCGCGGTATATTTTAGCAATAAGTGTCTCCTTAAAGCGCCTCTACTTATAGCATCCCGCGCGCGTCGCGGTATATATGCAGCAAATCATTCGCAAGTCGTTATCAGACGAAGCGTTACAGCTAAGTTGAGCAGCTATGCCAGCTAGGTTGCTTTGATTTGTCTCCAAACGTATAGAATTAACTTTTATCTATCTCAGATGGACGAAAATGGCAATGCGGAAGAGAAGAACTGGACGTCAACTTCACGAGTTTTACTATCATTTAGTATGAGCCTATTCCTTAGCATCCATCCACGTACTTACATAGTCAATACACGTTTCTACTAATAATACGACTTATTCTTGAGAATGCTCAGTGAGACTGAAAGATACATAAAGCTGTGTGTCATCATGATAGCAGTGACATGAGATCTCATATTTTAGCAATAAGTGTCTCCTTAAAGCGCCTCTACTTAGCATCCCGCGCGCGTCGCGGTATATATGCAGCAAATCATTCGCAAGTCGTCATCAGACGAAGCGTTACAGCTAAGTTGAGCAGCTTTGCCAGCTAGCTTGCTTTGATTTGTCTCCAAACGTATAGAATTAACTTCTATCTATCTCAGATGGACGAAAATGGCAATGCGGAAGAGAAGAACTGGACGTCAACTTCACGAGTTTTACTATCATTTAGTATAAGCCTATTCTCTAACATCCATCCACGTACTTACATAGTCAATACACGTTTCTACTAATAATACGGCTTATTCTTGAGAATTCTCAGTGAGACTGAAAGATACATAAAGCTGTGTGTCATCATCATAGCAGTGACATGAGCTCTCAGAAAAGCATGTTTGAACATTTGAAATGAGATCGCTAGTGTGCATTGTAAATAACATGGGACCCAATCGTGACCCTTGCGAAGCAGTTTCAGCAGTGCGGGATCAGTGCTGTAGAATTGTGTGCACATTGAGTACATGGCCAAAGAGAGTTGCGTCTAAGATGTTCCATAACCTGTTGGGTAGCTGCATCCTCCACCAACTTTGATATGTATTTCAGATTGCTTACAGGTCGTAAGTTTCCTTAAAGACTGCATCAAGAACCGGTTTCTTTCAATAACGGAGTGATAAGAGCATTTTCCCATTGCATTGGAAAGTGACCGGTCGAGAGAGAGAGAGAGAGAGAGAGAGATTGATCAATGATGTGAACATAAGAATGAGTACATCGATACATTAGAGGAGGAGTTTTGTGGGTATTGGGTCCAATGGTCATCAATTTTTGCTGAGGTTGGCAATGAGTTTTTCAACCTCGTACTCAGAAAGAGATTTAAAATTGCTTAACACTTTTTTTCTTCGTTGAACGTGTCAGCAGGAGGATAATTCCTAAGTTCACAAATTGGATCTAAACGTTTTTCATTATTTTATGGATTTTCAAGACTTTGTCAGACAAGTAAGTGATTACCTAGGGCATATTGACGAATTCATGTCTATCAATAGTACATGGTATCGAAGGATGCTTATTTGACATGTTCAACATGGACTAGACAACACTGAGCAACTATTTTCTTATCATACTGGTGCACAGTAAGATATACATATATTTGCCGATACGTCTCCCTTAGACGGTATATTTTAGCAATAAGTGTCTCCTTAAAGCGCCTCTACTTAGCATCCCGCGCACGTCGCGGTATATATGCAGCAAATCATTCGCAAGTCGTCATCAGACGAAGCGTTACAGCTAAGTTGAGCAGCTATGCCAGCTAGCTTGCTTTGATTTGTCTCCAAACGTATAGAATTAACTTTTATCTATCTCAGATGGACGAAAATGGCAATGCGGAAGAGAAGAACTGGACGTCAACTTCACGAGTTTTACTATCATTTAGTATAAGCCTATTCTCTTATAGCATCCATCCACGTACTTACATAGTCAATACACGTTTCTACTAATAATACGGCTTATTCTTGAGAATGCTCAGTGAGACTGAAAGATACATAAAGCTGTGTGTCATCATGATAGCAGTGACATGAGATCTCATATTTTAGCAATAAGTGTCTCCTTAAAGCGCCTCTACTTAGCATCCCGCGCACGTCGCGGTATATATGCAGCAAATCATTCGCAAGTCGTCATCAGACGAAGCGTTACAGCTAAGTTGAGCAGCTATGCCAGCTAGCTTGCTTTGATTTGTCTCCAAACGTATAGAATTAACTTTTATCTATCTCAGATGGACGAAAATGGCAATGCGGAAGAGAAGAACTGGACGTCAACTTCACGAGTTTTACTATCATTTAGTATAAGCCTATTCTCTTATAGCATCCATCCACGTACTTACATAGTCAATACACGTTTCTACTAATAATACGGCTTATTCTTGAGAATGCTCAGTGAGACTGAAAGATACATAAAGCTGTGTGTCATCATGATAGCAGTGACATGAGATCTCATATTTTAGCAATAAGTGTCTCCTTAAAGCGCCTCTACTTAGCATCCCGCGCGCGTCGCGGTATATATGCAGCAAATCATTCGCAAGTCGTCATCAGACGAAGCGTTACAGCTAAGTTGAGCAGCTATGCCAGCTAGCTTGCTTTGATTTGTCTCCAAACGTATAGAATTAACTTCTATCTATCTCAGATGGACGAAAATGGCAATGCGGAAGAGAAGAACTGGACGTCAACTTCACGAGTTTTACTATCATTTAGTATAAGCCTATTCTCTAGCATCCATCCACGTACTTACATAGTCAATACACGTTTCTACTAATAATACGGCTTATTCTTGAGAATGCTCAGTGAGACTGAAAGATACATAAAGCTGTGTGTCATCATGATAGCAGTGACATGAGATCTCATATTTTAGCAATAAGTGTCTCCTTAAAGCGCCTCTACTTAGCATCCCGCGCGCGTCGCGGTATATATGCAGCAAATCATTCGCAAGTCGTCATCAGACGAAGCGTTACAGCTAAGTTGAGCAGCTATGCCAGCTAGCTTGCTTTGATTTGTCTCCAAACGTATAGAATTAACTTCTATCTATCTCAGATGGACGAAAATGGCAATGCGGAAGAGAAGAACTGGACGTCAACTTCACGAGTTTTACTATCATTTAGTATAAGCCTATTCTCTAGCATCCATCCACGTACTTACATAGTCAATACACGTTTCTACTAATAATACGGCTCATTCTTGAGAATGCTCAGTGAGACTGAAAGATACATAAAGCTGTGTGTCATCATCACAGCAGTGACATGAGCTCTCAGAAAAGCATGTTTGAATATTTGAAATGAGATCGCTAGTGTGCATTGTAAATAACATGGGACCCAATCGTGACCCTTGCGAAGCAGTTTCAGCAGTGCGGGATCAGTGCTGTAGAATTGTGTGCACATTGAGTACATGGCCAAAGAGAGTTGCGTCTAAGATGTTCCATAACCTGTTGGGTAGCTGCATCCTCCACCAACTTTGATATGTATTTCAGATTGCTTACAGGTCGTAAGTTTCCTTAAAGACTGCATCAAGAACCGGTTTCTTTCAATAACGGAGTGATAAGAGCATTTTCCCATTGCATTGGAAAGTGACCGGTCGAGAGAGAGAGAGAGAGAGAGAGAGAGAGAGAGAGATTGATCAATGATGTGAACATAAGAATGAGTACATCGATACATTAGAGGAGGAGTTTTGTGGGTATTGGGTCCAATGGTCATCAATTTTTGCTGAGGTTGGCAATGAGTTTTTCAACCTCGTACTCAGAAAGAGATTTAAAATTGCTTAACACTTTTTTTCTTCGTTGAACGTGTCAGCAGGAGGATAATTCCTAAGTTCACAAATTGGATCTAAACGTTTTTCATTATTTTATGGATTTTCAAGACTTTGTCAGACAAGTAAGTGATTACCTAGGGCATATTGACGAATTCATGTCTATCAATAGTACATGGTATCGAAGGATGCTTATTTGACATGTTCAACATGGACTAGACAACACTGAGCAACTATTTTCTTATCATACTGGTGCACAGTAAGATATACATATATTTGCCGATACGTCTCCCTTAGACGGTATATTTTAGCAATAAGTGTCTCCTTAAAGCGCCTCTACTTAGCATCCCGCGCACGTCGCGGTATATATGCAGCAAATCATTCGCAAGTCGTCATCAGACGAAGCGTTACAGCTAAGTTGAGCAGCTATGCCAGCTAGCTTGCTTTGATTTGTCTCCAAACGTATAGAATTAACTTTTATCTATTTTAGATGGACGAAAATGGCAATGCGGAAGAGAAGAACTGGACGTCAACTTCACGAGTTTTACTATCATTTAGTATAAGCCTATTCTCTTATAGCATCCATCCACGTACTTACATAGTCAATACACGTTTCTACTAATAATACGGCTTATTCTTGAGAATGCTCAGTGAGACTGAAAGATACATAAAGCTGTGTGTCATCATGATAGCAGTGACATGAGATCTCATATTTTAGCAATAAGTGTCTCCTTAAAGCGCCTCTACTTAGCATCCCGCGCGCGTCGCGGTATATATGCAGCAAAAAGTTGAGCAGCTATGCCAGCTAGCTTGCTTTGATTTGTCTCCAAACGTATAGAATTAACTTTTATCTATCTCAGATGGACGAAAATGGCAATGCGGAAGAGAAGAACTGGACGTCAACTTCACGAGTTTAACTATCATTTAGTATAAGCCTATTCTCTAGCATCCATCCACGTACTTACATAGTCAATACATGGTCGATGTCATGGTCGATAGTGTCGCTTTTGTTTGAGATCCGAAAGCCGAGGCGGGGATGGGGTCTATTGAAAAGATGAGAACCGGATGTTTCCCGGGTGGAACAGGTTCACGTGGCTTTCTGATGCCTTCCATTTGGAGAAGTTAATTCTATATGTTGATTCTGTTACGAATTTAGAGGGCTAATATTGCACATACAGGAACACTGAGTATTATTGTTATTTTTACCGGGGTACCAGCGAACTCTGAGCTTATCTTGGTGGGCGAGGCACGTAAACTCAAAGTAAATAACAAGTCCACTCTCGCGGTCATTGAACCCATATAGTCGGTGGGGAATCATTGCATCACTCACATGCTGTGGCGACGCGCGCGGAATGCTGAGTAGAGGTCTCCCTTGCGCGGTATATTTTAGCAATAAGTGTCTCCTTAAAGCGCCTCTACTTAGCATCCCGCGCGCGTCGCGGTATATATGCAGCAAATCATTCGCAAGTCGTTATCAGACGAAGCGTTACAGCTAAGTTGAGCAGCTATGCCAGCTAGGTTGCTTTGATTTGTCTCCAAACGTATAGAATTAACTTTTATCTATCTCAGATGGACGAAAATGGCAATGCGGAAGAGAAGAACTGGACGTCAACTTCA
Source organism: Arbacia lixula (assembly GCA_963669155.1). Lineage (NCBI taxonomy): Eukaryota > Metazoa > Echinodermata > Echinoidea > Arbacioida > Arbaciidae > Arbacia > Arbacia lixula. The sequence continues at coordinate 24,392,283 of OZ022579.1, read as the reverse complement.
CGAGTTTTACTATCATTTAGTATGAGCCTATTCTCTAGCATCCATCCACGTACTTACATAGTCAATACACGTTTCTACTAATAATACGACTTATTCTTGAGAATGCTCAGTGAGACTGAAAGATACATAAAGCTGTGTGTCATCATGATAGCAGTGACATGAGATCTCATATTTTAGCAATAAGTGTCTCCTTAAAGCGCCTCTACTTAGCATCCCGCGCGCGTCGCGGTATATATGCAGCAAATCATTCGCAAGTCGTCATCAGACGAAGCGTTACAGCTAAGTTGAGCAGCTATGCCAGCTAGCTTGCTTTGATTTGTCTCCAAACGTATAGAATTAACTTCTATCTATCTCAGATGGACGAAAATGGCAATGCGGAAGAGAAGAACTGGACGTCAACTTCACGAGTTTTACTATCATTTAGTATTAGCCTATTCTCTAGCATCCATCCACGTACTTACATAGTCAATACACGTTTCTACTAATAATACGGCTCATTCTTGAGAATGCTCAGTGAGACTGAAAGATACATAAAGCTGTGTGTCATCATCACAGCAGTGACATGAGCTCTCAGAAAAGCATGTTTGAATATTTGAAATGAGATCGCTAGTGTGCATTGTAAATAACATGGGACCCAATCGTGACCCTTGCGAAGCAGTTTCAGCAGTGCGGGATCAGTGCTGTAGAATTGTGTGCACATTGAGTACATGGCCAAAGAGAGTTGCGTCTAAGATGTTCCATAACCTGTTGGGTAGCTGCATCCTCCACCAACTTTGATATGTATTTCAGATTGCTTACAGGTCGTAAGTTTCCTTAAAGACTGCATCAAGAACCGGTTTCTTTCAATAACGGAGTGATAAGAGCATTTTCCCATTGCATTGGAAAGTGACCGGTCGAGAGAGAGAGAGAGAGAGAGAGAGAGAGATTGATCAATGATGTGAACATAAGAATGAGTACATCGATACATTAGAGGAGGAGTTTTGTGGGTATTGGGTCCAATGGTCATGAATTTTTGCTGAGGTTGGCAATGAGTTTTTCAACCTCGTACTCAGAAAGAGATTTAAAATTGCTTAACACTTTTTTTCTTCGTTGAACGTGTCAGCAGGAGGATAATTCCTAGGTTCACAAATTGGATCTAAACGTTTTTCATTATTTTATGGATTTTCAAGACTTTGTCAGACAAGTGATTACCTAGGGCATATTGACGAATTCATGTCTATCAATAGTACATGGTATCGAAGGATGCTTATTTGACATGTTCAACATGGACTAGACAACACTGAGCAACTATTTTCTTATCATACTGGTGCACAGTAAGATATACATATATTTGCCGATACGTCTCCCTTAGACGGTATATTTTAGCAATAAGTGTCTCCTTAAAGCGCCTCTACTTAGCATCCCGCGCACGTCGCGGTATATATGCAGCAAATCATTCGCAAGTCGTCATCAGACGAAGCGTTACAGCTAAGTTGAGCAGCTATGCCAGCTAGCTTGCTTTGATTTGTCTCCAAACGTATAGAATTAACTTTTATCTATCTCAGATGGACGAAAATGGCAATGCGGAAGAGAAGAACTGGACGTCAACTTCACGAGTTTTACTATCATTTAGTATAAGCCTATTCTCTTATAGCATCCATCCACGTACTTACATAGTCAATACACGTTTCTACTAATAATACGGCTTATTCTTGAGAATGCTCAGTGAGACTGAAAGATACATAAAGCTGTGTGTCATCATGATAGCAGTGACATGAGATCTCATATTTTAGCAATAAGTGTCTCCTTAAAGCGCCTCTACTTAGCATCCCGCGCGCGTCGCGGTATATATGCAGCAAAAAGTTGAGCAGCTATGCCAGCTAGCTTGCTTTGATTTGTCTCCAAACGTATAGAATTAACTTTTATCTATCTCAGATGGACGAAAATGGCAATGCGGAAGAGAAGAACTGGACGTCAACTTCACGAGTTTAACTATCATTTAGTATAAGCCTATTCTCTAGCATCCATCCACGTACTTACATAGTCAATACATGGTCGATGTCATGGTCGATAGTGTCGCTTTTGTTTGAGATCCGAAAGCCGAGGCGGGGATGGGGTCTATTGAAAAGATGAGAACCGGATGTTTCCCGGGTGGAACAGGTTCACGTGGCTTTCTGATGCCTTCCATTTGGAGAAGTTAATTCTATATGTTGATTCTGTTACGAATTTAGAGGGCTAATATTGCACATACAGGAACACTGAGTATTATTGTTATTTTTACCGGGGTACCAGCGAACTCTGAGCTTATCTTGGTGGGCGAGGCACGTAAACTCAAAGTAAATAACAAGTCCACTCTCGCGGTCATTGAACCCATATAGTCGGTGGGGAATCATTGCATCACTCACATGCTGTGGCGACGCGCGCGGAATGCTGAGTAGAGGTCTCCCTTGCGCGGTATATTTTAGCAATAAGTGTCTCCTTAAAGCGCCTCTACTTAGCATCCCGCGCGCGTCGCGGTATATATGCAGCAAATCATTCGCAAGTCGTTATCAGACGAAGCGTTACAGCTAAGTTGAGCAGCTATGCCAGCTAGGTTGCTTTGATTTGTCTCCAAACGTATAGAATTAACTTTTATCTATCTCAGATGGACGAAAATGGCAATGCGGAAGAGAAGAACTGGACGTCAACTTCACGAGTTTTACTATCATTTAGTATGAGCCTATTCTCTAGCATCCATCCACGTACTTACATAGTCAATACACGTTTCTACTAATAATACGACTTATTCTTGAGAATGCTCAGTGAGACTGAAAGATACATAAAGCTGTGTGTCATCATGATAGCAGTGACATGAGATCTCATATTTTAGCAATAAGTGTCTCCTTAAAGCGCCTCTACTTAGCATCCCGCGCGCGTCGCGGTATATATGCAGCAAATCATTCGCAAGTCGTCATCAGACGAAGCGTTACAGCTAAGTTGAGCAGCTATGCCAGCTAGCTTGCTTTGATTTGTCTCCAAACGTATAGAATTAACTTCTATCTATCTCAGATGGACGAAAATGGCAATGCGGAAGAGAAGAACTGGACGTCAACTTCACGAGTTTTACTATCATTTAGTATTAGCCTATTCTCTAGCATCCATCCACGTACTTACATAGTCAATACACGTTTCTACTAATAATACGGCTCATTCTTGAGAATGCTCAGTGAGACTGAAAGATACATAAAGCTGTGTGTCATCATCACAGCAGTGACATGAGCTCTCAGAAAAGCATGTTTGAATATTTGAAATGAGATCGCTAGTGTGCATTGTAAATAACATGGGACCCAATCGTGACCCTTGCGAAGCAGTTTCAGCAGTGCGGGATCAGTGCTGTAGAATTGTGTGCACATTGAGTACATGGCCAAAGAGAGTTGCGTCTAAGATGTTCCATAACCTGTTGGGTAGCTGCATCCTCCACCAACTTTGATATGTATTTCAGATTGCTTACAGGTCGTAAGTTTCCTTAAAGACTGCATCAAGAACCGGTTTCTTTCAATAACGGAGTGATAAGAGCATTTTCCCATTGCATTGGAAAGTGACCGGTCGAGAGAGAGAGAGAGAGAGAGAGAGAGAGATTGATCAATGATGTGAACATAAGAATGAGTACATCGATACATTAGAGGAGGAGTTTTGTGGGTATTGGGTCCAATGGTCATGAATTTTTGCTGAGGTTGGCAATGAGTTTTTCAACCTCGTACTCAGAAAGAGATTTAAAATTGCTTAACACTTTTTTTCTTCGTTGAACGTGTCAGCAGGAGGATAATTCCTAGGTTCACAAATTGGATCTAAACGTTTTTCATTATTTTATGGATTTTCAAGACTTTGTCAGACAAGTAAGTGATTACCTAGGGCATATTGACGAATTCATGTCTATCAATAGTACATGGTATCGAAGGATGCTTATTTGACATGTTCAACATGGACTAGACAACACTGAGCAACTATTTTCTTATCATACTGGTGCACAGTAAGATATACATATATTTGCCGATACGTCTCCCTTAGACGGTATATTTTAGCAATAAGTGTCTCCTTAAAGCGCCTCTACTTAGCATCCCGCGCACGTCGCGGTATATATGCAGCAAATCATTCGCAAGTCGTCATCAGACGAAGCGTTACAGCTAAGTTGAGCAGCTATGCCAGCTAGCTTGCTTTGATTTGTCTCCAAACGTATAGAATTAACTTTTATCTATCTCAGATGGACGAAAATGGCAATGCGGAAGAGAAGAACTGGACGTCAACTTCACGAGTTTTACTATCATTTAGTATAAGCCTATTCTCTTATAGCATCCATCCACGTACTTACATAGTCAATACACGTTTCTACTAATAATACGGCTTATTCTTGAGAATGCTCAGTGAGACTGAAAGATACATAAAGCTGTGTGTCATCATGATAGCAGTGACATGAGATCTCATATTTTAGCAATAAGTGTCTCCTTAAAGCGCCTCTACTTAGCATCCCGCGCGCGTCGCGGTATATATGCAGCAAATCATTCGCAAGTCGTCATCAGACGAAGCGTTACAGCTAAGTTGAGCAGCTATGCCAGCTAGCTTGCTTTGATTTGTCTCCAAACGTATAGAATTAACTTCTATCTATCTCAGATGGACGAAAATGGCAATGCGGAAGAGAAGAACTGGACGTCAACTTCACGAGTTTTACTATCATTTAGTATAAGCCTATTCTCTAGCATCCATCCACGTACTTACATAGTCAATACACGTTTCTACTAATAATACGGCTTATTCTTGAGAATGCTCAGTGAGACTGAAAGATACATAAAGCTGTGTGTCATCATGATAGCAGTGACATGAGATCTCATATTTTAGCAATAAGTGTCTCCTTAAAGCGCCTCTACTTAGCATCCCGCGCGCGTCGCGGTATATATGCAGCAAATCATTCGCAAGTCGTCATCAGACGAAGCGTTACAGCTAAGTTGAGCAGCTATGCCAGCTAGCTTGCTTTGATTTGTCTCCAAACGTATAGAATTAACTTCTATCTATCTCAGATGGACGAAAATGGCAATGCGGAAGAGAAGAACTGGACGTCAACTTCACGAGTTTTACTATCATTTAGTATAAGCCTATTCTCTAGCATCCATCCACGTACTTACATAGTCAATACACGTTTCTACTAATAATACGGCTCATTCTTGAGAATGCTCAGTGAGACTGAAAGATACATAAAGCTGTGTGTCATCATCACAGCAGTGACATGAGCTCTCAGAAAAGCATGTTTGAATATTTGAAATGAGATCGCTAGTGTGCATTGTAAATAACATGGGACCCAATCGTGACCCTTGCGAAGCAGTTTCAGCAGTGCGGGATCAGTGCTGTAGAATTGTGTGCACATTGAGTACATGGCCAAAGAGAGTTGCGTCTAAGATGTTCCATAACCTGTTGGGTAGCTGCATCCTCCACCAACTTTGATATGTATTTCAGATTGCTTACAGGTCGTAAGTTTCCTTAAAGACTGCATCAAGAACCGGTTTCTTTCAATAACGGAGTGATAAGAGCATTTTCCCATTGCATTGGAAAGTGACCGGTCGAGAGAGAGAGAGAGAGAGAGAGAGAGAGAGAGAGATTGATCAATGATGTGAACATAAGAATGAGTACATCGATACATTAGAGGAGGAGTTTTGTGGGTATTGGGTCCAATGGTCATCAATTTTTGCTGAGGTTGGCAATGAGTTTTTCAACCTCGTACTCAGAAAGAGATTTAAAATTGCTTAACACTTTTTTTCTTCGTTGAACGTGTCAGCAGGAGGATAATTCCTAAGTTCACAAATTGGATCTAAACGTTTTTCATTATTTTATGGATTTTCAAGACTTTGTCAGACAAGTAAGTGATTACCTAGGGCATATTGACGAATTCATGTCTATCAATAGTACATGGTATCGAAGGATGCTTATTTGACATGTTCAACATGGACTAGACAACACTGAGCAACTATTTTCTTATCATACTGGTGCACAGTAAGATATACATATATTTGCCGATACGTCTCCCTTAGACGGTATATTTTAGCAATAAGTGTCTCCTTAAAGCGCCTCTACTTAGCATCCCGCGCACGTCGCGGTATATATGCAGCAAATCATTCGCAAGTCGTCATCAGACGAAGCGTTACAGCTAAGTTGAGCAGCTATGCCAGCTAGCTTGCTTTGATTTGTCTCCAAACGTATAGAATTAACTTTTATCTATTTTAGATGGACGAAAATGGCAATGCGGAAGAGAAGAACTGGACGTCAACTTCACGAGTTTTACTATCATTTAGTATAAGCCTATTCTCTTATAGCATCCATCCACGTACTTACATAGTCAATACACGTTTCTACTAATAATACGGCTTATTCTTGAGAATGCTCAGTGAGACTGAAAGATACATAAAGCTGTGTGTCATCATGATAGCAGTGACATGAGATCTCATATTTTAGCAATAAGTGTCTCCTTAAAGCGCCTCTACTTAGCATCCCGCGCGCGTCGCGGTATATATGCAGCAAAAAGTTGAGCAGCTATGCCAGCTAGCTTGCTTTGATTTGTCTCCAAACGTATAGAATTAACTTTTATCTATCTCAGATGGACGAAAATGGCAATGCGGAAGAGAAGAACTGGACGTCAACTTCACGAGTTTAACTATCATTTAGTATAAGCCTATTCTCTAGCATCCATCCACGTACTTACATAGTCAATACATGGTCGATGTCATGGTCGATAGTGTCGCTTTTGTTTGAGATCCGAAAGCCGAGGCGGGGATGGGGTCTATTGAAAAGATGAGAACCGGATGTTTCCCGGGTGGAACAGGTTCACGTGGCTTTCTGATGCCTTCCATTTGGAGAAGTTAATTCTATATGTTGATTCTGTTACGAATTTAGAGGGCTAATATTGCACATACAGGAACACTGAGTATTATTGTTATTTTTACCGGGGTACCAGCGAACTCTGAGCTTATCTTGGTGGGCGAGGCACGTAAACTCAAAGTAAATAACAAGTCCACTCTCGCGGTCATTGAACCCATATAGTCGGTGGGGAATCATTGCATCACTCACATGCTGTGGCGACGCGCGCGGAATGCTGAGTAGAGGTCTCCCTTGCGCGGTATATTTTAGCAATAAGTGTCTCCTTAAAGCGCCTCTACTTAGCATCCCGCGCGCGTCGCGGTATATATGCAGCAAATCATTCGCAAGTCGTTATCAGACGAAGCGTTACAGCTAAGTTGAGCAGCTATGCCAGCTAGGTTGCTTTGATTTGTCTCCAAACGTATAGAATTAACTTTTATCTATCTCAGATGGACGAAAATGGCAATGCGGAAGAGAAGAACTGGACGTCAACTTCACGAGTTTTACTATCATTTAGTATGAGCCTATTCTCTAGCATCCATCCACGTACTTACATAGTCAATACACGTTTCTACTAATAATACGACTTATTCTTGAGAATGCTCAGTGAGACTGAAAGATACATAAAGCTGTGTGTCATCATGATAGCAGTGACATGAGATCTCATATTTTAGCAATAAGTGTCTCCTTAAAGCGCCTCTACTTAGCATCCCGCGCGCGTCGCGGTATATATGCAGCAAATCATTCGCAAGTCGTCATCAGACGAAGCGTTACAGCTAAGTTGAGCAGCTATGCCAGCTAGCTTGCTTTGATTTGTCTCCAAACGTATAGAATTAACTTCTATCTATCTCAGATGGACGAAAATGGCAATGCGGAAGAGAAGAACTGGACGTCAACTTCACGAGTTTTACTATCATTTAGTATTAGCCTATTCTCTAGCATCCATCCACGTACTTACATAGTCAATACACGTTTCTACTAATAATACGGCTCATTCTTGAGAATGCTCAGTGAGACTGAAAGATACATAAAGCTGTGTGTCATCATCACAGCAGTGACATGAGCTCTCAGAAAAGCATGTTTGAATATTTGAAATGAGATCGCTAGTGTGCATTGTAAATAACATGGGACCCAATCGTGACCCTTGCGAAGAGTTTCAGCAGTGCGGGATCAGTGCTGTAGAATTGTGTGCACATTGAGTACATGGCCAAAGAGAGTTGCGTCTAAGATGTTCCATAACCTGTTGGGTAGCTGCATCCTCCACCAACTTTGATATGTATTTCAGATTGCTTACAGGTCGTAAGTTTCCTTAAAGACTGCATCAAGAACCGGTTTCTTTCAATAACGGAGTGATAAGAGCATTTTCCCATTGCATTGGAAAGTGACCGGTCGGAGAGAGAGAGAGAGAGAGAGAGAGAGAGATTGATCAATGATGTGAACATAAGAATGAGTACATCGATACATTAGAGGAGGAGTTTTGTGGGTATTGGGTCCAATGGTCATGAATTTTTGCTGAGGTTGGCAATGAGTTTTTCAACCTCGTACTCAGAAAGAGATTTAAAATTGCTTAACACTTTTTTTCTTCGTTGAACGTGTCAGCAGGAGGATAATTCCTAGGTTCACAAATTGGATCTAAACGTTTTTCATTATTTTATGGATTTTCAAGACTTTGTCAGACAAGTAAGTGATTACCTAGGGCATATTGACGAATTCATGTCTATCAATAGTACATGGTATCGAAGGATGCTTATTTGACATGTTCAACATGGACTAGACAACACTGAGCAACTATTTTCTTATCATACTGGTGCACAGTAAGATATACATATATTTGCCGATACGTCTCCCTTAGACGGTATATTTTAGCAATAAGTGTCTCCTTAAAGCGCCTCTACTTAGCATCCCGCGCACGTCGCGGTATATATGCAGCAAATCATTCGCAAGTCGTCATCAGACGAAGCGTTACAGCTAAGTTGAGCAGCTATGCCAGCTAGCTTGCTTTGATTTGTCTCCAAACGTATAGAATTAACTTTTATCTATCTCAGATGGACGAAAATGGCAATGCGGAAGAGAAGAACTGGACGTCAACTTCACGAGTTTTACTATCATTTAGTATAAGCCTATTCTCTTATAGCATCCATCCACGTACTTACATAGTCAATACACGTTTCTACTAATAATACGGCTTATTCTTGAGAATGCTCAGTGAGACTGAAAGATACATAAAGCTGTGTGTCATCATGATAGCAGTGACATGAGATCTCATATTTTAGCAATAAGTGTCTCCTTAAAGCGCCTCTACTTAGCATCCCGCGCGCGTCGCGGTATATATGCAGCAAAAAGTTGAGCAGCTATGCCAGCTAGCTTGCTTTGATTTGTCTCCAAACGTATAGAATTAACTTTTATCTATCTCAGATGGACGAAAATGGCAATGCGGAAGAGAAGAACTGGACGTCAACTTCACGAGTTTAACTATCATTTAGTATAAGCCTATTCTCTAGCATCCATCCACGTACTTACATAGTCAATACATGGTCGATGTCATGGTCGATAGTGTCGCTTTTGTTTGAGATCCGAAAGCCGAGGCGGGGATGGGGTCTATTGAAAAGATGAGAACCGGATGTTTCCCGGGTGGAACAGGTTCACGTGGCTTTCTGATGCCTTCCATTTGGAGAAGTTAATTCTATATGTTGATTCTGTTACGAATTTAGAGGGCTAATATTGCACATACAGGAACACTGAGTATTATTGTTATTTTTACCGGGGTACCAGCGAACTCTGAGCTTATCTTGGTGGGCGAGGCACGTAAACTCAAAGTAAATAACAAGTCCACTCTCGCGGTCATTGAACCCATATAGTCGGTGGGGAATCATTGCATCACTCACATGCTGTGGCGACGCGCGCGGAATGCTGAGTAGAGGTCTCCCTTGCGCGGTATATTTTAGCAATAAGTGTCTCCTTAAAGCGCCTCTACTTAGCATCCCGCGCGCGTCGCGGTATATATGCAGCAAATCATTCGCAAGTCGTTATCAGACGAAGCGTTACAGCTAAGTTGAGCAGCTATGCCAGCTAGGTTGCTTTGATTTGTCTCCAAACGTATAGAATTAACTTTTATCTATCTCAGATGGACGAAAATGGCAATGCGGAAGAGAAGAACTGGACGTCAACTTCACGAGTTTTACTATCATTTAGTATGAGCCTATTCTCTAGCATCCATCCACGTACTTACATAGTCAATACACGTTTCTACTAATAATACGACTTATTCTTGAGAATGCTCAGTGAGACTGAAAGATACATAAAGCTGTGTGTCATCATGATAGCAGTGACATGAGATCTCATATTTTAGCAATAAGTGTCTCCTTAAAGCGCCTCTACTTAGCATCCCGCGCGCGTCGCGGTATATATGCAGCAAATCATTCGCAAGTCGTCATCAGACGAAGCGTTACAGCTAAGTTGAGCAGCTATGCCAGCTAGCTTGCTTTGATTTGTCTCCAAACGTATAGAATTAACTTCTATCTATCTCAGATGGACGAAAATGGCAATGCGGAAGAGAAGAACTGGACGTCAACTTCACGAGTTTTACTATCATTTAGTATTAGCCTATTCTCTAGCATCCATCCACGTACTTACATAGTCAATACACGTTTCTACTAATAATACGGCTCATTCTTGAGAATGCTCAGTGAGACTGAAAGATACATAAAGCTGTGTGTCATCATCACAGCAGTGACATGAGCTCTCAGAAAAGCATGTTTGAATATTTGAAATGAGATCGCTAGTGTGCATTGTAAATAACATGGGACCCAATCGTGACCCTTGCGAAGCAGTTTCAGCAGTGCGGGATCAGTGCTGTAGAATTGTGTGCACATTGAGTACATGGCCAAAGAGAGTTGCGTCTAAGATGTTCCATAACCTGTTGGGTAGCTGCATCCTCCACCAACTTTGATATGTATTTCAGATTGCTTACAGGTCGTAAGTTTCCTTAAAGACTGCATCAAGAACCGGTTTCTTTCAATAACGGAGTGATAAGAGCATTTTCCCATTGCATTGGAAAGTGACCGGTCGAGAGAGAGAGAGAGAGAGAGAGAGATTGATCAATGATGTGAACATAAGAATGAGTACATCGATACATTAGAGGAGGAGTTTTGTGGGTATTGGGTCCAATGGTCATGAATTTTTGCTGAGGTTGGCAATGAGTTTTTCAACCTCGTACTCAGAAAGAGATTTAAAATTGCTTAACACTTTTTTTCTTCGTTGAACGTGTCAGCAGGAGGATAATTCCTAGGTTCACAAATTGGATCTAAACGTTTTTCATTATTTTATGGATTTTCAAGACTTTGTCAGACAAGTAAGTGATTACCTAGGGCATATTGACGAATTCATGTCTATCAATAGTACATGGTATCGAAGGATGCTTATTTGACATGTTCAACATGGACTAGACAACACTGAGCAACTATTTTCTTATCATACTGGTGCACAGTAAGATATACATATATTTGCCGATACGTCTCCCTTAGACGGTATATTTTAGCAATAAGTGTCTCCTTAAAGCGCCTCTACTTAGCATCCCGCGCACGTCGCGGTATATATGCAGCAAATCATTCGCAAGTCGTCATCAGACGAAGCGTTACAGCTAAGTTGAGCAGCTATGCCAGCTAGCTTGCTTTGATTTGTCTCCAAACGTATAGAATTAACTTTTATCTATCTCAGATGGACGAAAATGGCAATGCGGAAGAGAAGAACTGGACGTCAACTTCACGAGTTTTACTATCATTTAGTATAAGCCTATTCTCTTATAGCATCCATCCACGTACTTACATAGTCAATACACGTTTCTACTAATAATACGGCTTATTCTTGAGAATGCTCAGTGAGACTGAAAGATACATAAAGCTGTGTGTCATCATGATAGCAGTGACATGAGATCTCATATTTTAGCAATAAGTGTCTCCTTAAAGCGCCTCTACTTAGCATCCCGCGCGCGTCGCGGTATATATGCAGCAAAAAGTTGAGCAGCTATGCCAGCTAGCTTGCTTTGATTTGTCTCCAAACGTATAGAATTAACTTTTATCTATCTCAGATGGACGAAAATGGCAATGCGGAAGAGAAGAACTGGACGTCAACTTCACGAGTTTAACTATCATTTAGTATAAGCCTATTCTCTAGCATCCATCCACGTACTTACATAGTCAATACATGGTCGATGTCATGGTCGATAGTGTCGCTTTTGTTTGAGATCCGAAAGCCGAGGCGGGGATGGGGTCTATTGAAAAGATGAGAACCGGATGTTTCCCGGGTGGAACAGGTTCACGTGGCTTTCTGATGCCTTCCATTTGGAGAAGTTAATTCTATATGTTGATTCTGTTACGAATTTAGAGGGCTAATATTGCACATACAGGAACACTGAGTATTATTGTTATTTTTACCGGGGTACCAGCGAACTCTGAGCTTATCTTGGTGGGCGAGGCACGTAAACTCAAAGTAAATAACAAGTCCACTCTCGCGGTCATTGAACCCATATAGTCGGTGGGGAATCATTGCATCACTCACATGCTGTGGCGACGCGCGCGGAATGCTGAGTAGAGGTCTCCCTTGCGCGGTATATTTTAGCAATAAGTGTCTCCTTAAAGCGCCTCTACTTAGCATCCCGCGCGCGTCGCGGTATATATGCAGCAAATCATTCGCAAGTCGTTATCAGACGAAGCGTTACAGCTAAGTTGAGCAGCTATGCCAGCTAGGTTGCTTTGATTTGTCTCCAAACGTATAGAATTAACTTTTATCTATCTCAGATGGACGAAAATGGCAATGCGGAAGAGAAGAACTGGACGTCAACTTCACGAGTTTTACTATCATTTAGTATGAGCCTATTCTCTAGCATCCATCCACGTACTTACATAGTCAATACACGTTTCTACTAATAATACGACTTATTCTTGAGAATGCTCAGTGAGACTGAAAGATACATAAAGCTGTGTGTCATCATGATAGCAGTGACATGAGATCTCATATTTTAGCAATAAGTGTCTCCTTAAAGCGCCTCTACTTAGCATCCCGCGCGCGTCGCGGTATATATGCAGCAAATCATTCGCAAGTCGTCATCAGACGAAGCGTTACAGCTAAGTTGAGCAGCTATGCCAGCTAGCTTGCTTTGATTTGTCTCCAAACGTATAGAATTAACTTCTATCTATCTCAGATGGACGAAAATGGCAATGCGGAAGAGAAGAACTGGACGTCAACTTCACGAGTTTTACTATCATTTAGTATTAGCCTATTCTCTAGCATCCATCCACGTACTTACATAGTCAATACACGTTTCTACTAATAATACGGCTTATTCTTGAGAATGCTCAGTGAGACTGAAAGATACATAAAGCTGTGTGTCATCATCACAGCAGTGACATGAGCTCTCAGAAAAGCATGTTTGAACATTTGAAATGAGATCGCTAGTGTGCATTGTAAATAACATGGGACCCAATCGTGACCCTTGCGAAGCAGTTTCAGCAGTGCGGGATCAGTGCTGTAGAATTGTGTGCACATTGAGTACATGGCCAAAGAGAGTTGCGTCTAAGATGTTCCATAACCTGTTGGGTAGCTGCATCCTCCACCAACTTTGATATGTATTTCAGATTGCTTACAGGTCGTAAGTTTCCTTAAAGACTGCATCAAGAACCGGTTTCTTTCAATAACGGAGTGATAAGAGCATTTTCCCATTGCATTGGAAAGTGACCGGTCGAGAGAGAGAGAGAGAGAGAGAGAGAGAGATTGATCAATGATGTGAACATAAGAATGAGTACATCGATACATTAGAGGAGGAGTTTTGTGGGTATTGGGTCCAATGGTCATGAATTTTTGCTGAGGTTGGCAATGAGTTTTTCAACCTCGTACTCAGAAAGAGATTTAAAATTGCTTAACACTTTTTTTCTTCGTTGAACGTGTCAGCAGGAGGATAATTCCTAGGTTCACAAATTGGATCTAAACGTTTTTCATTATTTTATGGATTTTCAAGACTTTGTCAGACAAGTAAGTGATTACCTAGGGCATATTGACGAATTCATGTCTATCAATAGTACATGGTATCGAAGGATGCTTATTTGACATGTTCAACATGGACTAGACAACACTGAGCAACTATTTTCTTATCATACTGGTGCACAGTAAGATATACATATATTTGCCGATACGTCTCCCTTAGACGGTATATTTTAGCAATAAGTGTCTCCTTAAAGCGCCTCTACTTAGCATCCCGCGCGCGTCGCGGTATATATGCAGCAAATCATTCGCAAGTCGTTATCAGACGAAGCGTTACAGCTAAGTTGAGCAGCTATGCCAGCTAGCTTGCTTTGATTTGTCTCCAAACGTATAGAATTAACTTAGATTTATCTATCTCAGATGAACGACAATGGCAATGCGGAAGAGAAGAACTGGACGTCAACTTCACGAGTTTTACTATCATTTAGTAAAAGCCTATTCTCTAGCATCCATCCACGTACTTACATAGTCAATACACGTTTCTACTAATAATACGGCTTATTCTTGAGAATGCTCAGTGAGACTGACAGATACATAAAGCTGTGTGTCATCATCATAGCAGTGACATATAAGGAAAGCATGTTTGAACATATGAAACGAGATCGCTAGTGTACATTGTAAATAACACGGGACCTAATCGTGATCCTTAATTGTGGGCCGCCAAATTAAGGGCACCATCTATTTTTATCTTTTGATATTTATTCGCAAGGTACACTGTATGACTCTATCCACATACGGACAAGACCATTTATACCGAAATGCGTCTTTAACGTTTCTAGCAAGCGAGAATGGTCTATGCTGTCAAATGCACTGGTTAGATTTTTGAAAAGTAAAAGGGTGACTTTCTGAGAATCCATAACCATTCCACTGTGGACATAGCAACACATAATGTATCAAAGATCTATAACTAAAAAACTATTGTCTATTGACCTGGGACTTTCCCTACAGAGGCAGAATAATCAAACGAATCAGAGAGCAGCTTGCTAGCTCCCCCCCCCCCCAAAAAAAAAAAAAAGATATATAAATAAATGAAAAATAGTGCCATTATGATTTTACACTGGTTCTATAATGTTGGTATATACTACGGTATACAGAGAGACACGTAGGACTGCTTCAGTTGATGTCTAGATAGCAAGTGATTTTATTCAGAGCTCACACAGTCAGCACCAGTGCACAACACTGGACACGTGTTTACTAAGTAACATGTTGATAAATATAGGAAGTGTTGACTGGGGGGGGGGGGGGATGGCCTATCCTGGGGTGGATTAGGAGATGGGGATGTTGGTAAACAGAATGACCGTGGAAACAGACATGTCTGCATGTATGGATGAGATAGGGAAGTGAGAGATCAGAGAGGGAGAGAGAGAGAGAGAGAGAAAGAAAGAGAGACACAGAGAGAGAGAGGGAGACAGAGAAACAGAAAGAGAGAGAAAGAGACGTAAGCAGTGAGGGTGAATGACATGGGATGTTACAAACTTTCAGTACAGTAGCAAATACATAACATGTGGTAGCCTAGGTACTAGGCTGTGAGGTGCATGGACACAACCGAGTCTGTTAATAACTATGTCTGGTAACATAAGCCAGAGGAGCTATGATTTCATAAGGGCGAAATCTGTGTTACCAGACGTAGTTGTTATACAGACTGGGTTGTGTCCATGTACCTCACAGCCTAGTACCTCGGCTGAACATGTGGACACTACCT
>OZ022579.1:24331995-24371995 GCA_963669155.1 Arbacia lixula | reverse complement strand
TCAACACACGTGACATGACATCACAACAGCAAAACACTCCGTACCGAAGCGGGGCGAACAAAAATAGCGAATTGTAATTTACGACGGGCTTAACTAAAGGAAGGAAAAACAATAAACTGTTATAAATAGACGCTAGGAGTGAGCTGGGACGATTAAGAATTTGTCCGGAGGCGGAATGTACTTCCGGTTGTTTGGCGCGTTAAGTTGGCGGGAATTTTGACGGGTGCTCCGACCGGAGTTTGCCACCGGTTCTGTGGCCATTAATAATGTGAGGGTGGTCATGCTTCGCCGGGGGGCAGAGGTGACAAATGCAGACTTTTAATCTGTTGGGGGAGGACAAAAAAATCCCTTCGAATATTTTATCCTTCTTTCATCTAATTGGATTATGTTGCTAGCGGCAACGACGCCCCCTCACGTTGGGGACGTTTCGATTCGAAAGATAAGCGGAGTACGCGGAAGGAGGGTTGGAGCGAATATTAAAGGGCATATACTGTACTGGGAAGGCAAAAAAAGCCTTCAAAATGTAATTGTTAGCAATCTTCTTCCCGATGGTCTTAAATTCATGTATTGACCATTTTAGAAGCTTGCTGAAAGTTATTTGCCCTCAAATGATCCACATATGGAGTAATTAATGATTAATGATTAAATCCTCAAAATGTTCGGCCCGAACATTTTGAGGATTTGTGATTCAATCACTCATTACTCCAATTGTACACCATTTGAGGGCAAATAACTTTCAGCAAGCTTCTAAAATAGACAATACATGAATGTAAGACCATTGGCAAGAAGATTGCTCACAGTTACATTTTGAAGGCTTTTTGCCTTCCCAGTACACTCATTGCCCTTTAAACAGAAAAAAAAAATGCATACTAATTGAGGAGGAATCGGAAACTATTACTACGATTTCAATTAGATTTCGTCCCCGATTATTAACTTCTCTAATCCACTTATTGAATTGATCAACACATATTGAGGCAGACAACAACGAAGCTGTATATGATTGGCTGTTGGATTTCACTCTGTACGCCCCATTCATACATTCGTGCACACGTAAATCACATTAATTTCATAGCACAGCAGTTTCTGGGCACACGTAGGATGAAGGAGTTAATCATTTCGCTGCCATGAATGTGCATATAAAAGGAAAGAACAACGCAGGTTGCAGGGAGAGAGAGAAAGAGGAAAGACAGAGAGAGAAATCTGAGAGAACTGTTAAAGAAAAACTCAATATAGAGATACAGAGAGAGAGGTGAGAAAATCAGATAGAGATAGATAGATGGAGAGAGAGAGAGAGAGAGAGAGAGAGAGAGAGAGAAGTCTGAGGGCACTTTTTAAAGAAAACTCAATAGAGGAATACAAAGAGAGAGGGGGAAAAAGCAGAGCGAGAAGAAAGAGAGAGAGAGAGAGAGAGAGAGGGGGGGGGGGGGAGGGAAAGAGAGAGCGGGGTAGAGGAGAGAGAGTGAAAGGGGGTGAAATAGAGAGGGACAGAGAAAGTGAGAAAGGGGATGGAGGGAGAAGAGAGGGAGAGAGAAGGAGAGAGAGAGAGAGAGAGAGAGAGAGGGGGGGGGGGCGGGGGTAAAGAGAGACAGAGACAGACATACAGACAGATACAGAGCACAGGTGGTAACGGGAGGGATCCGGAAAGATAAAATATGTGATGCATCTTCGAGATAATGTAACGTGATAATTCAAGTATTTGTTTTAAAATCCACAGTTCTGCAATATGTCAATCAAACCTTCATTCTGTTTGCTTCCAACTACGTGTCTATTCACGTTTGTTTTTTAACCTTTTGCCGTATATACCTTCAGGCAAACGGCTATAAGATATTCATCGAGGGACACATTCGGTAGAAAAGATTCTCACCTTTTTACAAAAAGGTCAAATGGAGGAAAATGGTTGCCAGGTAAAGAAGAGTCGGGAAATAGCCCCATCAAGAATGGTGGAGATTTCGTGGTGTAGCGGTTGGGAACTGTGACTGAAAATCTCAAGGTCCTAGATTCAAACCCACCCGTAACAATTGTGTTCTTTAGTAAGATATGTAGCCGAGGTTGGCTGCGAGGTGCATGGACACAACCCAGTCTGTTAACAACTATGTATATTAGTAAGATACTTAGCCGAGGTACTAAGCTGTGAGGTGCATGGACACAACACAGTTTGTTAACAACTAGGTCTATTAGTAAGATACTTAGCCGAGGTACTAGGCTGTGAGATGCATGGGCACAACCCAGTCTGTTAACAAAAATGGTTTAAAACTTGTCTTGTTTGAAGTATGAACACTCAATCACAGGTTTATGACTATATCCTAGTAGAGTGGTCCTCCCAGCATATTTTGGTAGCATTTTCAATTGGATATTTATTTTAACATGTTTGACAGAACAACAGATACTCTGCGGAAGTCTGCAAAATCCCTGCACTTGCACCAACTTCGAGAAGATGGGACATTTGTTTGACTCACTTTGTACGAGAAGTTATGGTTGAGGGCACTGATTATAGGGGATTGGAGGCGCAATACTAAAAAATGGTTTAAAACTTGTCTTGTTTGAAGTATGAACACTCAATCACAGGTTTATGACTATATCCTAGTAGAGTGGTCCTCCCAGCATATTTTGGTAGCATTTTCAATTGGATATTTATTTTAACATGTTTGACAGAACAACAGATACTCTGCGGAAGTCTGCAAAATCCCTGCACTTGCACCAACTTCGAGAAGATGGGACATTTGTTTGACTCACTTTGTACGAGAAGTTATGGTTGAGGGCACTGATTATAGGGGATTGGAGGCGCAATCTTGATTAAAGGAAATCAATTTTGGAGAGAAAAAAGTTAAATGAACACAATTAAAGGAGAAAAGTGAAACTTGCCTCCATCAAATGGAGTATTTTTTGTATCATTAAAGTGTTCATAATTTTCTCATTAATAATCTGATTTCCTTCTTTTGTTTTGATGTTTTAGTTTTCCTGTTTGTTTTTCTTCGTAGAGTGCGACGTATTGTTTCGCCCGCTAAAATCCAAAAACGTGCTTAGATACATACGTACATACATACTGTACATACATACATACACATAGTACATGCTTACGTGCATTTTTTTGTTCATATGAAAATGTCCATAAGCTACAGTCACTGATACACACACACACACACTTCCGAATAAACATACAAATACATATTATGCATACTGATTTACGTACAGTACAATTAGACACACATACATTAACATTGTGTTAAAGGAGTATTTCCATTCAAACAAACACACATAACTGAATAAAACACATACAAACATACATACTTCCATGTACACCCATGAATACAAAAAAACAACAACACATGCATTCTTTCATGTATTAATGCTTATATAATCAAGAAATTCAAGGCAAACATATACACCTACCTAAAAACACACATATGTATTATATGCACACACATTCACACAATGCTCACATTCAAACATGTTACACACACAATACGTCCATACATGCATACATACATTCACACAGTCATGCACAATACTTGAATTCGAACATCACACACACACGTATAAATGATGTAGGCATACATAGTACCTACAGAATTCCATGTGGATAATCTAAAGGCTATTTTTGGAATGTGAACCGGGTCGTGAGCGTGATAGGTTGTCCGTCCGTCAAACGCCGACATGCCTAAAATCAGATTTGTCAAAGCGATCAATCTGCATCGCGGGCCTAATATCATTATTTCAGCAGAGATCACGAAGGATAACCATCCATCTACATTATCTCGCTGTTATTCTAGGAGAGCGGGAGACTCGGAGACAGGTAGACCATGGGTTAACAGATATATATAGGATGCAGACGAATAAGGGGAGGGGAGGGGGAGGGGGGAGGAGGGTAGAGAGGGAAGGAAGTGAGAGAATGAGAAGGAAATGGTGGGGAAGAGAGAGGAGGAAAGGACTGAAAGGGGGGGGGGAGATGGAAAGGGGCAGAAAGGGAATGAGGGTTAACGAAAATGGAGGATTGCAGACCCAAAGGAGAGAGTGAAGATGGAGAGAGACGAAGGAGTTTGACGGAAAGGGAGGGTAAGAGAGGATGTGATAAAGGAAGGGAATATGAAGGGAGGGGGGGGGGGAGTGAGGGAGAAGTGAAAGAAGGAGGGAGATGGAAAGGGGGAGAGAGTGAGATGGAGAGAGAGGAAGATGGTTGACGAAAATGGAGTGGAGCAGATCCAAAGGCAGTGACTTAAGGGACAACGGATTAAGAGAGAGAGAGAGAGAGAGAGAGAGAGAGAGAGAGAGAGAGAGAGAGAGAGAGAGATGACTCGAGACAGAGACAAACAGGTAAGATGATGAGAAGAGCGAGACAGCAAACCTGCTCATGTTGTACCACCGTTGACACGTTCAAAACATATCGGTTTACATCTGCGCGTGAGAGCTTCATATATAAATCATGTTTAGCCAGCACGAATGCGGAATATTACATTATCTCTAATATCCTCCGGTAATTGTTAAAAATGTACATTAAAGGCTCAGATGTGTTCATTTCACGTGTTTGAAATGTCAAGAGTTGGAAATAAACATAGAAGGATGTACGTGGTTGCACTTGTAAACAAATGTGAATTACAAACGACGGAGATACACATTGCTCAAGTTTATTTTATTTATTTATTTATTTCACGTTTTATTTAGACAGGGTAGTCCTTTCAGTCTCGAGGACTGCTTTCCAAAGGAGCCCTGTGATACAAATCACGTAAACATAACAAAATATGTAACATTCAAATACAATTAATACAAAGATCAAAGATAACAATAACAAAGACTAACACAAAGACACATTTGAAGAAGAAGTATGATCTTTGATCAAAGATTTCACTTATGCCATTTATTTAAGCAGATGATAATTGCGATATTGTAAACTCGAAGATGGCTGCCATTATTTGCATATTTGAACCATTGTATTTATGACAATGTCCAGGTATCGAAAATTTCTACACGACTATGTGGAGAAACGGATAATGAAACACTATAAGAGAGATCTTCTTTACTTATTTCTGAGGGCTCTCTCTCTCTCTCTCTCTCTCTCTCTCTCTCTCTCTCTCTCTCTCTCTCTCTCTCTCTATCTCTCCATCTCCCCTTCTCCATTTTCTCTCTTATTCTCCTCCCGCGCTCTAGCTTTATATGCCCATCTCTCTCCCATCCTCTCTCCCCCTCTCTTTCTCTATCTCTCGCTCTATATGTCTTTCTCTCATTTCCACTCTACCTCTCACTCTATATGCCCATCTCTCTCCCATCCTCTCTCACCCCCTCTCTGTATCTCTGTCTCTGTCTTTCTTTCTCTCCATCGCTCTGTCTGCCTATTTGTCTATCTATCTGTGTGTTTCCCTCTCCGACTCTACCTCTTTCACTTGATGTAAGTATACCTGTACACATGCCATGACTGATAAGATTGCTCCATGTTACGGGATGAGGAAGCTGAATAGGGGCTACGCGGGACGCTACGGACCATACGGTAGCCCCCCTCAACATCTGTTATTGTTTTTACATTTATCTTAAGGCGCAATGCACTCATCATTGGTAGCCCGCATGTTCTAACCTGGCAGCATTATATAATATTACTTTATTAAACTCTATAATCTTACTACCATGCCGGTCACCAACCTTCCCGTGCTTTTTTAAACTTTATTCTCAATTTTGAGCTGCTGTCGTTTATATTTTCACTATTCTTTTTAGTGTCCAATCTCTCTCTCTCTCTCTCTCTCTCTCTCTCTCTCTCTCTCCCCCTCTCCCTCTCTCCCCCTCTCTCCCTCTCTCTATTTCTCTCTCTCTTTCTCTCACTCTCACTACCTCAATATCAACCCTTTCTACCTATCCCTCTTACACTCTCCCTCCACCCCTATCCCCACCCTTCTCTCCACCCCAATCTCTCTTCATCATGTCCACACTTTATATGCTTCTGCTATCCTCTTTAACCCTACTCTCTCTCTCTCTCCCTCTCTCTCGCTTTCTCTCTCTCTCTCTCTCTCACACACACTCTCACTCTCTTTCTTTCTCTCTTTCTATCTCTGTCTCTCTCTCTTTCTTTCTCTTTCTCTCTCTCTCTTTCTCTCTCTCTCCCTCTCTCTTTCTTCCTCTCTCTTTCTCTCTCACTCTCTCTTTCTCTCTCCTTCTCCCCCCTCTCTCTCATTCTTTCTCTCTCTTTTCTCTCTCCCCCCTCAATATCTCTCTCTCTCTTTCTCTCTCTGCGTCAATCTCTACCCTCTCTCTCTTCCCCTCTTTTCACACTACCCCTTCCTCCATCTATTCTTACTGTACCCTTTATCTTAAATTGGTTTCTTCTTCCCCTAATCAATCATTTCGTTCATCAGGTTAATCTCCATGTTTATTCATAAAACAATCAATCATTACTTGTTTATTCCTTTCTATATATCTGTCGAGCTTATATTTTGTCGATGTATATGCTCGTATATGATTACGTTAATATTATACAAACGCACATCACGACACATTAAGTCCAAATAACGGGTACAAGCACGTAAATACACACTCATTCACACACACACACACACACACATACACACATACACACATACACACATACTCACCTTTGTCTCTCTCACTCTCTTGTAGTTTTGCTTTCTAAAGTACCTGTTTCGTCTTACTTTCTTGGTCCATCGCCAAATTTCCCGTACCCCACCAGAATTATCTTTCCAAGGGACTATCCGGTGCATCATATTCAATATCTAAGCCCATACCACCATTCTGTTATTATCGCACGCTCTATATAACTTCACCGTTCCACTCCTTTTATTACCATCACGATCAGCATCATAATCACCGTGTGCCTCACATACTTGGGTAAACTCTTCTTATCAGCGTAACCATCAATCAGATCGGGCCCTTGGAGTCGGTAGCTCATGAAATCTGCCCTCGCTGTCCACGCCGTGCGAAGAATGGTCTTAACCCGTCCGGTCTCATACTGGTCCTTGTGCTTCATGTGCGTTAAAGATGGCCGTCAGAGGATTGTGATCTTTTGAAATGTCAATTTTGTGACGTCACGTGCGAGTAGTATTAGTGGCAGAAGTAGAAGTGATGGTGCTGGTACTAAAAGTGTAGTAATACGTCTGTGGTAAATAGCGGAATATACCAATCAATATTCTAATGTTGTTTAATTAATGATTAGAACCATGGTTACTAAGAAGTATTCACAATTTGTTACCAGCAGAAGTGCATATACATTCAGATGTCTGAGATCAACATGTAAAGGACTGATAAATTGAATTGAATTGTGACGTTCATTATCTGCTTTCCCCTGAATAAAATATGCATGGAATCTATCTATCTATCTATCTATCTATCTATCTATCTATCTATCTATCTATCTATCTATCTATTTCTCTCTCTCTCTCTCTCTCTCTCTCTCTCTCTCTCTCTCTCTCTCTCTCTCTCTCTCTCTCTATCTATCTATCTATCTATCTATCTATCTATCTATCTATCTATCTATCTATCTAGCCTATTTCTCTCCACTGCTGAAGGAAGGCCTCCTCGTCAGTTTATTATGTCAATGTTATGCCGTTCTTTCCATGTCATGCTGCCATATTGTCTGATATCATACATCCACCTCCTTCTTTGCTTGCCTCTTCCTCTGGTGTTAGCTCTGGGGTCTAGACAGTTAAGTTGTGTGTCCACCGGTTGTCTTTCCTTTTGGCCAGATGACCAGCTAACCTCCACTTCTTCGATTCAAATTCCTGTACTATGTCCCGCACTTTGGTTTTCCTTCTCAAATCCTGGCTGCTAACTTTGTCCCTCTTTGTAACGCCAATCACCGTCCTTTCCATAACCCTTATGGTAGAATACATATCCTTTCATCTTACATAAACACAATAGGCGGATACAATTGGGGAAAGTGGACATTGGATAATGCAACACAGATTGTGACGTAGCCGTCTTTGCAAAAATAACCTCCTCATCATCCCCTTCTGCCCTCGTAAAACTAGAAACCCCCTTATTTTATGTCCAAACCCCCTTATTTTACGTCCAATCTCCTCTCTCACGAGCAAATCTCACGAGCAAATCCTATTCGCGCTAAGCACGGCAACCCTCGCGCACTTACACTGCCCTTATCTGACAAAAGGAAGCAGCTAACGATGAAGACTTTTCTTGTAAATGAGCAAAATGTGTCTGTCACTTGAATTGGCATCAGTGCAACACCACACCATGTTAGATTGAATATCTCGCAGCAAGATGAATACTTCTTGTCCAGATTTTGGCCGTATGTAGGGAATGCCAGGTACAATCTAAGAATACCAATAACCCAGATTTGAGTGATTTGTCACTTGCTTCCTTTTGTCAGAGTAGGGCAGTACAGCTTAAAATGACCCACTGCATCGGAGCCTACACTAACTGAAGTGCCCTCATTAAGATGAACTAATCAATCACTTCAAACCATCATGCCTCATTGGAAAGTGTTTCTGGTCTAGGCAGAAGTGTTTAGTTCTGACGTAGAGGGGGCTTGTAACCGCGTCACATTAATTCTGTCATTATTACCGAACGACATGTTCATGTTCTCGCTGTATGTACACTACGATTTACATTGTGCATACTGGAACGTACATCTCACTCCTCTGAACGCTCTTTAAAAAAAAATGGGGGAAATATGTTAAAAACGTAATTTCAATTCTAGAAAGGTCACACATAAGACCGTTAATCCTGTCTAGGTACAAACGTGTGAGAGTATATAATGATTCACAACATCATGGCAACCCATATGTAGTTATTTAGCTAGACTAGGTTATAGGTTGGTGTAGCGCATTCATGTCTGAAGCGCTGTTGCAAGTAAAACTAAGTCTAAATACTTCTGTTCAGCTTATGTCTTTTCTCCAGCTGCCCGTCACACAACAAAACTTAGTATGAACAACTTACATGGATGAGATTATCTTCACTCTGCATTTTAAATGGAAGCTGAGCGTGACATGCCTGAGAGGTAAACTACAGAAAAAAATATTTATACGCATGCAAAATGAGACAAAATGAGATACAATCTTTGATTTGCTGTTATTCTCCGTGGAAATACATGTAATATTGATTGGTCAATATGTTCAAAATAATTTTGTCTGTAATACACTTGATATACATACTTTTATACTTTATGGTTCAGTTCAGTTGTGTGTGATCACGTGATGTTATCACGTGACTCCATAAATCAGGTCTTTCCACTCAGCACGTTCATGATTAATTGTAATACGGAACTAAACCATACGGACCATCACTCATAGTGTTATCCTACCAGCACATCAGGCTAGAATTGTTCCCATGGTTTCCTTTTCTGCTCATTCATGTCATTTATTCAAGGTGCAGACGGTAATTCCGAATTCAGCTCCATTGTTTGCCGATCCAATCTGCACGGTACGTTGAGCTTTGATGGGGATTGTGGGAAGGGGGGGTGTGGAGATGGGAGGGGGTAGAGATAGATAGATAGATGGTAGATAGATAGAGAGAGAGAGAGAGAGAGAGAGAGAGAGAGAGAGAGAGAGAGAGAGAGAGAGAGAGAGAGAAAAGAGAGAAAGAGAGAGAGAGAAAGGGAGAGAGAAAGGGCCCGGGGGGGGGGGGGCGAAAGCGATATAAAGAGGGAGGGAGCTGGAGAGAATTAGGGGGAGGGGGAAGAAAGGCAAGTACAGAGCGTAGGAACGAATAGGTATGGACTGATGGAGAGAGGGATAGGCGGATAGTGTCAGAAGGAAGTGCATGGAGAAAGAGAGAGAGAGAGAGAGAGAGAGAGAGAGAGAGAGAGAGAGAGAGAGAGAGAGAGAGAGAGGCTATTTGTACATGTACTTGATAAACTTAAGTGAAATTTTTAGCCGACGTGCGTCTTATTTAGTCTCGTGGTAACGCGGCACATTGTCAATTTTACTTCATCTTATACACACCTTAACCAGTTCTCAAATCTCATAGATTCTACCATTATTTTGATTACGGGGCTGAATATGTCGCAAGCCCCCATCCTCGTGCCCCTCGCCACTCCATTAATCTATTGACTATGGTCGCCACGACGCCTTTTTAAACGTGATATGACCGAATAAG
Source organism: Arbacia lixula (assembly GCA_963669155.1). Lineage (NCBI taxonomy): Eukaryota > Metazoa > Echinodermata > Echinoidea > Arbacioida > Arbaciidae > Arbacia > Arbacia lixula. Next base: position 24,361,948 of record OZ022579.1, on the reverse strand, counting down.
GGGGACTGGTGACAAACCGGAATATATCGTTGTGATTGTGGCCTCACCCTTTCTTTCCCCTCGAGAACCAGATCCACTTTGCCTCATTGGTTTAGAGGTCAATCCCTCCATAATCTATTCCTCTCACAGGTGGGAAAATCACTTTCGCCAGCATTTTTATCAGATTGGAATTTAAATTGACGTAAAATACATGCCAACTCTAAAGCATGTAGGTGGAGATCTTTCTGGTATGATGAGGTGATATAACCATAATCAATAAGCCATGTCCCTGTATTTTGTTCTATTATTTCTAATGGGACCCGCGAGGGTGACAGTACCCTCTCGCGAACCACCCCCACCCCCCGCAGTCCAGCCTCATAGCTCGATACATTCACCTAATTGTTATTTTTTTGTCTAAAAGCATCAAATTTGGCAAGCATATAAAATAATATATTTTAAGCAAATTTGAATATTGAGACATCTCGACTTTTGCCCAGGAGAGCCATGACGGCCATTATAAAAAAGACGGCCATGAAAAAGAAGTATGGACCAATTTCATAGATACCATTTGAAAGGCATATTTTCTCCCAGCATATAAGGCGTCATATTGAAGAGGGGTAAATATAATAGAATAAAGCAAAAATGTTAGCGTGTGTTCGGGTAGTTTTCATGGCACATTTGGGCAACAAATATGTTTTTTTTTTAAATTTCCCACCAAAATGTGATTTTTTATAAATTATACATTTCTTCATATTTAAAACAAAATATCATCTCACTAATAAATATATCATGCATCTAAAACGTATAGTATCCAGATATCGCGAGCCGGTAGTGGGTTTCGAAGGGAATTACCCTTATCGTGATAAAAAAAAAATGTACACGTTGATGCTTGGAAGGAGGGGTTTGGAAGCACCTTATTATGACAACCATGATAACTTATAACCCCGGCTCATGGAAAAAAAAGTAATACAGAAGTATTAATATAAAACATTCTGCCACCTGCTCTACATAGTCTAGTTTGTAGCTTTAACAAAATCCCGGCCAATGCTATGTTAATCAATTAACTTGGGAGTAGCATAGCCGTTGTCAAGGTAAAATAAAACAGTGTTAGGTTACCATGGTTACGATATACATATCGCTCTATGCAAAATGGCATTTGATCTAAACACGCAACCACCATTCTTTACACTAATGGGAGTAATTTCTGCATATTGTTAGGATTCCTATAGTGTAATCGTATCACACTGTATTACCGTTTTACAAAACAATAGTTCGAGTAAACTAACGGCCTATTCAACACTAAATGGCTTTGAATCAAAGTAAACGTGTAAGTTTTTATGCAACAGTGTCCAGATACCATTACTGTACTATGCTGATCACATCAAATACTGATATCAATACGGCATTGTTTCATCGATTGCACTCTGGAACATCGGTGAAGCTTCTTCTCCATGATCCTTCTTATGACTCGTCGCTTTAAGAAAATAATGTTAATCTATTTGTATGTACTCTTTTTTACCACGTCCTGTCTATATTTTCTCTATAATGCGCTTAGAAACATTGTACGAAGCGCTTAGTACTAGTAGCAGTAGTAATAGTAGTAGTAGTGGTAGTAGTAGTAGAAGTAGTAGTAGTAGTAGTAGTAGTAGTAGTAGTAGTAGTAGTAGTAGTAGTAGTAGCAGTAGAAGTAGTAGTAGAAGTAGTAGTAGAAATAGTCTTAGTAATAGTAGTAGAAATATTTGCAGCAATAGTAGTAGTAGTAGTATTATTAGTAGTAGAAGTAGTACTAGAAATGATAGCAGTAGTAGTAGAAGTAGTCATAGTAGTAGTAGTAGTAGTAGTAGTAGTAGTAGTAGTAGTAGTAGTAGTAGTAGTAGAGTAGTGGTAGTGGTAGTAGTAGTAGTAGTAGCAGTAGTAGTAGTAGTAATAGTAGTATTGGTAGTAGTAGTAGCAGTAGTAGCAGTAGTAGTAGTAGTAGTAGTAGTAGTAGTAGCAGTGGTAGTGGTGGTAGTAGTAGTAGTAGTAGCAGTGGTAGTGGTGGTAGTAGTAGTAGTAGTAGTAGTAGTAGTAGTAGTAGTAGTAGTAGTAGTAGTAGTAATATTAGTAGCAGTAGTAGTAGTAGTCATAGTAGTAGTAGTAGTAGTAGTAGTAGTAGTAGTAGTAGTAGTAGCAGTAGTAGTAGTAGTAATAGTAGTATTGGTAGTAGTAGTAGCAGTAGTAGTAGTAGTAGTAGCAGTAGTAGTAGTATCAGTAGTAGTAGTAGAAGTAGTAGTAGTAGTGATTAAAGAATAATTGGTGTTAAGGTAAATTGATCATCTCGACCAGTCCATTCATAGATACAGCCGATGAGCACATTTTAACAGAACCTTGCGGTCTATGATTGATATGATATATGTCATGAATATGCGAACAACAACGTACAGGTATATATCATCGTACATGGTATATGGTATAATGAGAAATGCTCATATATACTACATTTAATACTGGTACCCTGTACATTTGAACATACAACCGCTTATAGGCGTACTTTCATAATTTGCCTCTCAGCATAAAGAGTGAAAATGTGAAGATGTGAAGATGACTTCTTCATTTTGAGGGTGCAAACGTTTGATAACAGATATTCAAAATGTGTAAGAAAAGACACATCCATATTTGTAATCATGTGATTTCCACTCTCCTTCGACGTTTACTTGATGTTTGTTTTGCATCTGTTTTGAGTACTCCTCCCCCTCTGTTAACAGATATTTCTTTAGGCAAACATGCCATCATGTTAATTTGGAAGTAGGACTGTTTCATAGTGCAAATTAATTCCTTAAGAAGACCAGCGGTAAGCTTGACACATTTGAGGAGCACAGTTACATCAACTGTAAAGTAACCTCACAGTGTTTCCAAAGGATTTTTTCCTGAATTTTGATACAGACAATTGTGCTTGACCCAGCTGTTGACAAAATCATGTTGGTATTAAATAATACTTATTATCATGATGAAATGAGTGTAGCCCTTTGAAGGAAGTCGTGAAACCCGGTACGGATCAGTAGTGTGTCCTAACAATAATATGTAAGAAATCTCACACTCATAGCTTCACGAGACTTATCAGGAAAAGTGAAACACTATCCTTGTTTGCAAGACGACCAAATCGTAGCGACCATATAACGTTTAGCGTTATATGGATGCTGTTCGAACTGAGCGCGACAATAAAAACGCAGCATTTGATTGGTCGGTTGGACTTGATACGTATCGATTAAACAGTTCATAGGTATCTATAAAAGAGTTCATACGCATCGTTAAGAGTTCATACATATCGATAACAGAGTTCATAAATAAAAATACGCATCGTTACGAGTTCATACGTATCGTTAAAGGTTGATACGCATCGATAACAGTTGATACGCATCGATAACACAGTTGATACGTATAGTTAACAGATGCTCTTGACTGGTCAATTGTGATACGTATGAAGTAGGGGTTACGTATCAACCACGCGCATTATGAACGAGATGGCCAACCATATGTAAGCTATGCAACTGCTTACTGTATTTCGGAGAGCCATGATGTGTGATATTGCCGTATCGCTTCTAAATAGGCAACAGGAACCGCGCACAGCTTTTACAAACAAAAATCAACAAGTCAACTCGGAATAAAATTCCAATATAATACCTCTTGAAATCAATTTTCAGGTCTCATATTGTGAAAAAAGTTGTTGTACCGTATTATTTCTCCATTTTCTGTGATATTTAAACATTTTTTGAACATGCACACGGGTTAGACTACCTTTAATTAAACTTGTGTGGGACTTGGTGTTTTAACTTCGCCCTAGCGTCATCCTCCGAGTGTGTTGAGCACCAATTTAGGGTAGAGTCTTTTGGGAGCCATATTTAGAGGGCATGTAGGGGGTGCGTTATAATTGATGTTCCCGCTAATTACAGTGACAAGCCGAGCTCGCAGAATAGTACCTACAGGACACGTGACGTGATGGTTTAATTAGGACGCCATGCGCGCGCGCTACGGGCGGTTGCTCCGCGTACATGGCGTAGATATACGCCCCACCTCCTCCCGCACCTTGTTGCATGCATCTCCTACCGCCTCAAATGAGTCGGGCTTTCCCGGTCAGATGTGTGTAGAGTTTATGACATCTTTTCTTCACATTCCAATGGAGATAAAAGCAATTGGTAAGTTCCCCTTTGTAATCAATATGCTCAAATAAACAGATGAGACGCATTCTGTCCCCAAAGCACATTCTTTCCAAAAAAAACCCCCAAAAAACAAAAAAACACACCGCTAAACTGTACTGGGAAGGCAAAAGAGCCTTCAAAATGTAATTGTTAGCAATCTTCTTGCCAATGGTCTTAAATTCATGTATTGTCTATTTTAGAAGCTTACTGAAAGTTATTTGCCCTCAAATGATCTACATTTGGAGTAATGAGTGATTAAATCACAAATCCTCAAAATGTTCGGGCCGAACATTTTGAGGATTTAATCATTAGTCATTAATTACTCAATATGTGGATCATTTGAGGGCAAATAACTTTTTGCCTTCCCAGTACAGTATATGCCCTTTAATCGAACGATTTTTGTACATAGAAATAGGGCCTATCATGATATTCCATGCAAAGGTATGCAATCTTCTCCTCTTTCTTCTTCTTATTTTTCACTCCTCATTTTGTAACTGTGGTAACTGTTGAAACTTTCCCCCCTCGTCACCCCAAACCTTCAAACTCCTTCCTTCTCTCGCCTTCTTCCCTCTCTGCTACCCTTATCAAGTAACACCCTATCTCATTCATTCACTAATCCCATCTCTTTCATTCCGCCCACCTTGTTTCTTATATACCCCTTTCGTGTTTTCCGTGTCTCTTCATACCTGACCACCCCTCCCACATTTCTCTCTACCTCTCCTGTTCGTTCTTTGTTTCTCTTTGATTTCCTCTCCCTACCTCCCTTCTTCACCCTATCCTTCTTCCCCCTCTCCCCCCTCCCCCTCTCTCCTTCTCTATCTCCTTCTCCCTACCCCCTCTCTCTGGCTCCTTCTCTTTCTCCCTCCCTCTCTCTATCTCTCTCTCTCTCTCTCTCTCTCTCTGTTTTTTTTTCTCTCTCTCTCTATATATATATCTGTGTCTGTGTGTGCGTGTGTGTGTGTGTGTGTGTGTGTGTGTGTGTGTGTGTGTGTGTGTATGTTTAGTTCATATCCGTCTCACAATTTACACCCTCCCCCACCCACCCATTTTGTTATCGTTTTTATTCATCCAAACCAGATACCGTAACAAATACTACGCGGATAATTTTTCACTTGACGGGGCCAGTATTATTTTCGTTCATACATAAAGATGGACCACAGATTATGCGAGCCACGAGCTACATGTACTATATGCGGCGTGACAAAATCATTGCAAGCATTTACCAGATGTGATTTTATTGTTTTTTTCATGCTACGTCGATCATATTTCCATACATTTGAATGAGCAATTACAACGCGAAACATTTACTATGGTTTATAAATCCAAAGGATTTATTCTAAACATAGTGTACACAGAGTTGTTCTCTACACCTTGCTAAGGAAACATAGTATAGTATTAAATTATTATTGTTATTATTATTATCATCATAATTATTATTATTATTGCTATTATTATCATTATTATTATTATATAGTGTTATAATGTTATTTTTTCCGGACAATAACAACAAATATTATACTCGTTTATAGTTTTGTTGATTTTCGATGACACCAACAGCGGCAGCATTCAGGATGCAAGCAGTATCGCTTTCAAAAAACATTGTGCTAGATATGGCAGGGGCTTCTTTCTGAACGCTCTTACGTTTCTCTCCAGCGTATTGGAGAGACCATTTTGCACGATCTTCATGTAATCTTTTCGAAAGTGTTTTCCTCATTTGTATCAATATTTCGGATTTAGATAAACTAAATAGCGGTATAACCCACTCGAAGAAAACTCCCCAGACAATTAAAAAAGCAAGGGGCGACATGTCAAGAAAAAAATAAAATATGACATGATCATTATAATATCTAGAAAGTTGTGCATTTTAAAGATACGAAATGTGTTATTTTCTCGATATCCATCCGCTATGTTCAAATATATTGAACCTGCTACACCATTGACACCTACGATTGTCGACACAATGGTGGTTTACTAGTTACGTACTAGGCGTGCGCACAAACAGTGGTAAGTCCCTGGCAAATGTCACACGAGGGACGTTTTTGTATGATTTTCATGATAATTTGCTGACACTTTAACCAATTTCCTTATATGATCTTTTGCTGCTTCTTTTGAGATGAAAAATAAAAATATATAAGCGTGTTATTTTCCTAGTAGGTATATAGGGTCATGCGTGTGCACGTATTTACCAGGCTTGGTGAGAATCAACAGGTTTCTCTGAGATTTGTTACCCTTGGTGACAAAGCCTGCCCTGTGTGATTATAATTACCATACAGCGTTCTGAATTGGACGTCAAAGGAGAAAGGTAATTAATTATGTCGCGAGAAACATCGAGAGTGAAATATATAGGAATGGGCATGATTGAAGCGGGAGAAATCGGACCTAGGGACGGAGGGACGGAGGGTCGGAGGGTCGGAGGGATGGATGGATGGATGAACGGATAGACGGGGTGGGAGAGGGCGGGAAGGGGAGGGAAAGATATGTGGAAGAAGAGGGACACTTGATGGTGAGAGAGACGAGGAAGGAGAGAAAGAAAGAAATTAATCTTTGTCATTTTTCATTTATTTCCTGAAAACACACAGACAACAATCTTTATAGATGTGATACGCGAGAGCGTAGAAGAGAAGAGGGAGGGGAGAGAGGAAGGGATAAGGAAGATGAAGATAAAGAGGAAGATAGAGATGGGTAATGGAGATGCAGATGGAAAGAACGAGGGGTGAGATAGAGAGAGGGACAGAGAGAGAGAGAGAGAGAGAGAGACAAAGAGAGCTAGGAAAAGAGAGGGAATAGAGAAAGAAAAGAGACTATACATCATTAGACTTAATACATCTTTGATAAATCGAAACTTCATCTTAAACGGTTGAGTTTACAGATTTATGTTGTTTATCGATATGAAATTACATCTTTATCATGTTTGAAACAAACCCAAGACTTAGATCAAACTTGTTTTTGTAGAATCGTTTAATTTCCAATATCATATAACTCCTGTATGTGCGCTTGTGATATATCTACACAGATGAGCAATAATTGTGACGAATTTTACTGTAGAACCATGTATTTGCCATTCAATATTCAATAATATCTCTACAGCTTCGACACGCATCCCCCAAGAGCATCATTACCGCAAAATGCGAGACAGAAGATTTATGTTTGTTAGGACTAATTGTGATAAATGTGAGTCGACTCAGACATGACAAAAATACGATGACGTCAACATTGAGAGAACAAATAGAATATATCAATTGAAGCATAGTCGTTATGGACAACATACCCAATATATTGCGGTATATAGTCGTGACGGCGACAGTGCATACATGCATTGCATAGATAGTCTCGTAGATGTATAATCATAATATTTTCAAATGTTTCCTGAAGCTACGTGTAATCTCTGCACGAGTTACCCGAGATATGATCATTCATATACGGTGTTTATAATGGTCTTTTTTTCAACGGTAAACCAAACTAGTTTCACAAATAAAACTATTTATATACCACGGAGAAAAAGAAAACAGATAAATTGCGATTCTAGTTTGTCATATTATACATAATAGCCGCTTATAGTTTTGTTCAATCAGCATCAGAGCATGGGATGTTATCTTCATTGTAAGCGAGGTGCGATGGAGGAAGAACGAAAAGAAATAAGAAGGATAGAAGGAAGAGATATACAGTGATATGGAGACAGACAGACAGACAAACAGACAGAATGAAAGACAACAAACATATGTTATGAGAGCGGGGACGTACATCTCTATTAACTCAATTGCATCATAACTAAATAACAATTGATATTAACAAGTAATAAATAATAACAGCAAAGAAATTTACAAGTAATATTAGCTGCGCTATTATTCCCTTACATGAGTATATTTCTGTCACAGAATTACAGTTTCTTTCTATTTTTTGGTTTGATCAAATTCAGTGCAAGTGCATGATTTTAACTGGAGAGCTATGATTTACCCGCAGAATTCAGTAATACAAACTATTCTCCACAGTTCGGGATGAAGTTTAATGGCACTTCACTCTAAATCATGATGAAGTGGCTAGACATGTCAAAAAATCCCTGGAAGCCGGGCTATCTAGAAACACCTTTCTCTGTTTTGTTTTGGTCCACGACCCCTTCGCCGTTGATGTAGGCATGGTAGGTGGTGAGGAATAATTTGAACGCTTACAAATACAAGACGAAAATGACACTATGGAAATAACGTCATAGCCCGCCTTTCTGATATTGCATCCCTCTTGGCTATAACATGCTACTTTTACATGTTGCTAGTGGCCACTCAGTGACTCATACAGTGTCACACTCATACGGATTCGACCAATGACTGGCCCGCATTCAAAACGGTGGTTTAATTTAATGTCTACTAAACCTGGACTAACTTTATCGGACACCAAAATAGAACAAAATAGAACATTGTTATTGATTCAATATCATTGATTTTGTCTTCGGAATCACTATGGTTTGTAGATTTTGTATACCTAAAATTTACAGAGAATAATTGAAATCATCAATTGGTTTGGTGATGAAATTTGATAATTTCGTGACAGCATCATTATGTTTTAGTTTGCGCCCCATAAAGTTAGTCTACGTTTAGTACGCGGTCTAAAGTTAAACCAGCGAAGTGAATATGGGCCACTGATGAAATGTGGTTACCATTGGTTTTCACAAGGTATTTAGCTAGTTTAGTGTTTTTACTCAATATGCAGGCTAAATGAATGTCACCCGCCATACAGTGGTTATGGTTTCCAAAACAAACCACTTGATAAGACCCTTTGAGACTCATTAATATATGGGGAAAACAACTCGACACTTGTGAAGATATTCAACCCTACGGAAGACAGGGTTTTATGTCTTAGAGTGAAAGTAATGGCATGTAAGAAGATTACGGATATATTAATTGTATCACTGTTGTCGGTAGAGATCATTTTTTGGGTTAAGCTTTATAATGCGACAAATATTAACCATATATATTAACCCACTCTGTGGGATTTGTATGTATCTATGGTGAAAAGGGCCATATAGCACACGCAGAGTTAAAAAAAAAGGGACGTGAAGAAAAGAGAGAAGAAAAAATGAAGAAGCAGAAGGAAAAAAAAAATGGTGATGGTGATGACGATAATGATACCGATGAAGAAATATAAAAGAGGTAAAAACAAGGATGAAAAAATAAGGAATATGTGAAGAACAGGGACAAAAATACTATACAAATAAGAACATTGATAATGGTATTTAGAAAACAAGTAAAAGGGCATAGAAAAAAAAAGGAGGGGGAGTACGATGATAACCGAAAGAAAAAAAAAGTGACTGATACGACGCAACAGACTTTGACACCGACTAGTCACTGGCATTTCCCCATTTCAACTTCCGCGATCGATCATATATAGTTGGTCGAAAGCGATCGATTGCTGATCTACTGGTCACGCTGGTTGGCGAATGCCAGCGTAGAAGTCTACTTCCGCCCATTTGGAGCCGATAGACAAATAAGTACAGAAGGAGAAACATGAGGTCAGATATCACCCGATGATAGATTGGCATGAGCTCTCAGTCATATTAAAGGGCATATACTGTACTGGGATGGCAAAGAAGCCTTCAAAAGGTAATTGTTAGCAATCTTCTTGCCAATGGTCTCAAATTCATGTATTGTCTATTTTAGAAGCTTGCTGAAAGTTATTTGACCTCAAATGATCCACATATGGAGTAATTAATGACTAATGATTAAATCCTCAAAATGTTCGGGCCGCACATTTTAAGGAATTGTGATTTAATCACTCATTACTCAAAATGTAGATCATTCGAGGGCAAATAACTTTCAGCAAGCTTCTAAAATAGACAATACATGAATTTAAGACCATTGGCAAGAAGATTGCTAACAATTACATTTTGAAGGCTTTTTTGCCTTCCCAGTACAGCATATGCCCTTTAAAACGATGTGTGCGTTCGGCGTGTGTGTGTGAGTGGGTAGGGAGGGGGGGGGGGGTGTACCTTTTAAAGTAACAAAAATGTTCCTCGGTATCGTGTCATTATCAGATACCAAGCGGTAGCCTGGTGGAAAGTGTCGCTGCCCAGCTAGCAATAGATGCAACATTAAGTTATCTATTTTCTTCGTTTTCTTGCATATCATATTAACCATCACTCTTATTGCTACATAATGCTAACATCAAAACAAAGATTATATCAAGGAAACTTTGTCAGAATGATGTCAGAATGACAAGCCAAAAAAAAAAAATACTTTCCATTCGACTCTTTCATTCAGTGATTAAAGGAGGTCGCATACGACCCTTATCCCTTTCTCCTCCTTCACAAACACTATAATGACGAGAGTGTCAATAATGGAGGATCGAAACGAATCTTGTCCATTTTCACTTCGTCTTTCTGCTTACTACGATTTGGCGATGTTCTACGAATTACGAGGCATGCAAACACATTTATCATGTTTATCAGACGAGTTCTCATTTAGCGCGAACATTGCGTATTGACACAGAGATTGCCAGATAGATTAATGCCTTCCTGCACACAAGTCCTTCCTTCCATTTTTCCCGTGGACTGAAGGCACGAAATACGGCGAAAACAAGTAATGAACATTTTCATTTTCAAGCCACGGTACATCACTTTCAACAATGATTTGCAACATTTTACAACATGCACTACACTGTGTTCAAACGAGAAATCTCCGTGCGATACGTCCACTGTTGCTGCTACATTGTAACTATGTCCTAAGAATGATCGATGCGCAACGGCTTCTCACTAATTGTTGACCGAAAGAGTGAAATAAAGGACAATTCGATAGCGATACTTTCAATTTCAATTAATTTTAAATCATGATCAAGATTGTAATATAACCAAGATTTGTTCAACGTAGATTACTGATCAAGCTCTTTACTTTTTTTTTCTTTTTGTACTACATCTACCCTGACCACTTATTTTACTGGTAGTGCTCCTGCTACCTTAAATTCTTCTTTCTTCTTCTTCTTCTTCTTCTTCTTCTTCTTCTTCTTCTTCTTCTTCTTCTTCTTCTTCTTCTTCTTCTTCTTCTTCTTGTTTATTTCTCTTAATACTGTTAGAATTATCTTTCTTCAATATTGTTTATTTTTATTTAATGCTACCCACTTGTTTGTGTCACCTATATTTCAACAGTGCATGAGCCATGTTCTATCAAATGTTTATCATTTATACATGTAAGCAGGTATGTGAAATTGTCAGTGCAATATTTTTCAAGGTCATGGCAAGACCATGACGCCATCTACCAGCAATTTCATGAAAATATATTACTTCGTGTAGCTCTAGAACTGATCAACTATATTTAATCAAATTTGACATGCATAAAATTGATGAGAAGACAATAACGTGTACGTTAGTGCATTAACGCATGCGCAAAATTTTACAATGCTGCAAATCGCGTTCGCGCGTTTTTACGTGCGTAACTTCAACGCAATTTCCCCTTCTCACTGAATTAATGTTTCTGACAAACCATGCATCATATCCTGTCATTTTGAGCTATGTTCATGCTATAACAAGGTCGTACGGATGCGTCAAATGTCAAAGTCCGCCCGTGCGTCTATGCGTTTTGTGTGCAAATATTGTAAAAAAAAACATCTTCAATCGGCCATCCTCAGAATGGCTATTGACCCCCAATTTGTTATTTTGTTAATGTTCTGAAAGAGTATGAACTGTAATTGTGATTTAATGTCTAATTTTGGCCCTAAGTTTATTGTGACATCATTATATATATGGCCATATAATCGAAAAAATGAACTTTCAGTATGACGTTATGAACTTTTTAACCGTTTTTGCGTATCTCAGTAATCCTGTATCAATTTTCCCCCAATGTCAGTATGTTGTAGCTCAGACATTGCTCTACGGTATGAGTTGCCTTTATTTTTCATTTTGATCACGTCATCATCGTGTAAATCTTGATCTTGAATCATTTTAGTATGTGCTAGCTTTCGCTATTGTAGTCTCCGTTTTAATTAGATGTCAGGATTATGACGAAATGTCAGCTTGAATATCGATGTGCATTACGTGTTAAGTGAAAAGGAAGATTTGTGGATGAATTGGTTAAGACGCAGTTTGTAAGACCCCTGTTCGAATCCTGTGATGGGTAGGGTCATTACTGCATTCGTTTGCAAGGTGATCTTTGCGACCTTCTTCTGTCGTATCCCGCAATTTGACCTTCTCTTTGAGATTTTCTTTCCCATTTTTTTTTTATCTCGCCCATTTATCTCAAATGCCCATGAAATATATTTTGTCAGCACATACACATGACCATTCAGACAAATCTTTGCAACTTTAGTATGTTGTAGGTGCGCTGTGAGCTTTCGTGAGCGTTGCCTCTGATTTTTTATGAATAAATAGTGTCGTCATGGAAGGTCCATGGTGTCACCGTACATTTACCAGCCCATGTCTGTGCCTGAATTTGCCAATACAGACCACCTCATACTTGTTCACAAGTATTTCTCGTTCTTCTTGTTCTTGTTCTTCTATTACTTCTACTACTTCTTCTTCGTCTACTACTATTACTATTTTTACTACTACTACTACTACTACTACTACTACTACTACTACTACTACTACTACTACTACTACTACTACTACTACTACTACTACTACTACTACTATTATTACTACCAGAACTGCTTTTATTACTACTAGGACTACCATTACTACTAGAACTAGAACTACTACTACTACTGCTACTGCTCCTACTACTACTACTTTTACTTCTACTACTACTACTACGACTACTACTACTACTACTACTACTATTATTATTACTACCAGATCTACTACTATTGTTACTACTACTACAATTACTACTAGAACTACTACTACTACTACTACTGCTACTAATTCAACTACTACAATTACTACTACTACTACTACTACTACTACTACTACTACTACTACTACTACTACTACTACTACTACTACTAGTACTACTACTACTACTACTACTACTACTTCTACTACTACTACTACTACTACTGCTGCTACTGCTACTACTACTACTTTTACTTCTACTACTACTACTACGACTACTACTACTACTACTATTATTATTACTACCAGATCTACTACTATTGTTACTACTACTACAATTACTACGAGAACTACTACTACTACTACTGCTACTAATTCAACTACTACAATTACTACTACTACTACTACTACTACTACTACTACTACTACTACTACTACTACTAGTACTACTACAACTACTACTACTACTCCTACTACTACTGCTACTGCCACTAGGCCTACTACTACTACTACTACTACTACAACAACAACTACTACTACTACTACTACTTCTACTACTACTACTGCTACTGCCACTAGGCCTACTACTACTACTACTACTACTACTACTACTACTACTACTACAACTACTACTACTACTACTACTACTGCTACTGCCACTAGGCCTACTACTACTACTACTACTACTACTACTACTACTACTACTACTACTACTACTACTACTACTACTACTACTTCTACTACTACTACTACGTTAGCTACTTCCTCACTGTTATTCAGGATCTGCCCGCATATGAGACACTCGAGATGCACTTGTCAGTGCAGATTGTGTTATTACTCTTTTTTTAAATTATGCTCGTTGATCTCACTCCATGTGGTGACTTGTCAGACAATATCCAATGCCCGTCGGATTCAATCGAGGGTTAGAAAGAGAAATGAGTGAGACAGTGAGAAAGGGGGGGGGGGGGGGAGGGGCTTGTTGTGGGTAAGAGGGAGAGAATCAGAGAAAAAAATAGTACATAGGTGTTTGCGTGTTGGTACGTGTGTGTGTGTGTGTGTGTGTGTGTGTGTGTGTGTGTGTGATGGGGTAGTTTTGTGTGTAGGTATGTGTGTGTGTGCGTGTATTTGTGTGTGAGTGTGTAAGAATAGGAGAGAGAGGGATAGAGAGAGAGAGAGAGAGAGAGAGGGAGAGAGAGAGATAGAGAGAGAGAGGGAGAGAGACAGAGAGAAAGAGAGAAAGAGGGAGGGAGAGAGACATAGAGAGAGAGAGAGAGAGAGAGCTGTGGAGCTAGAGTGGATGGATTGGTGTACCAATATTTCTTTTGAGACAAAACATACCCCAAACAAAATCAAAGCTTTCTTCGATCTTTTTGTTTAAGTAAAGGATTTTGAATATTTACAATAATACTGTCAAAACCAAACTTTCATCATACCCATGCTTTATTCCGTGGATTCACCCATCCGGTCTTTATCTTATTGTGAATACAAGCCTTTATGCTTAATATTGTAATTATAATCAAACTTCGCGGCAATAATGTTACTTCCGATGATAAATTTATTTGAGGTATACCGTATTTGTATTTTGCTTCCTCTCTCGTCCCAAAACAACGAGAAGAATAAATTAATCACATAAAACCCCCATAATTCGCATGTTTTGCCGGAGGCGCTGTCGATCTCATCCGGCAAATGAGCATAGACATGACATTCATATTTGACATCTTAGTAACGTTGAAATGATCAATTGCTCCGCGACGTACTCGACATGAAACATATTCACAAAAATGGCATTTTTACCGACATCCGCCACTGGAGAAAAAAAAAACCGGTTGCCGTTTTGATCTAGCCTCGCTTTAAGGCTTATTGAATTGTGTAATATGAAGCATAAAATCATATTTAGAGTATAAACTAGTACGAGTTGTGGTTGATGCGGACCAAGTGCTTTCCAATCAGCATCGGCTTTTCTTAGCAGTTGATAATTAGTCTAGTCGTTACGAGACCCGACTGTTTCGCTGTTAATCTGGATGAGACAGAATTGTCCAACTGCCTGGACGCTAGCCTATCACGATGTCGAAATCGTCGAATTAAAGGGAAGGAATCCATGGCCCGAGGCCTAGTCTTGCCCGAGTGAGGAGGATTCGTCGCCATCTCAGAAGACTCGAGATGACAGAGATGGAGAGATATTGCTCTCTTCAGAGGCTCCCATCAATTCCAACCCCTACGTCTTCCTCATGCCAAAACCAATCTGCGAAGCTTGTCCCTCTTTCTTCCAATCTCCTTCCTTCGATTCCCTCTGTTTCCTCTTTTCTGCTTCGTGATCAATGTAGGCCTATTTTCTTCCTTTTCGATATCGGCATGATCAGTGAGCCGATATGTCCGTCACTCCGCCTCGCCTGTGTACAATGTAACGAAACAAGTAGCAACTTGTTCCAAATTGAATTACCGGTATATCAGGTGTGTGTTATACGATGTACATACAGTGCACTTGCACACATCTTATATGCTTATTAATGGCGTCAGATTTTACGTGATTAGATTCCACACTGCGCGGTATTGTTCTGTCATCAAAATGTAAAATCGGTTCCTCATGTAAATTGTCTGTTATTTTCATTTTTTTTTCTCGATGAATGAATTTAAAAAAAATGGCCAGAATTACTATTGTTTGTGTTACTTGATGGATGTTCACAGGATGAACAACAATTTTTCCATGCAGAAAAAACTTTATTTCTTTATTTACTCAGAAGCTCGTAAAATGGGTTTATACTCGTTTTAAACTTACGCAGTCCACTCCGTAATTTAGCGCTGCTTTGAAAAAGGATTAAGGTTTTGCTATGGGAAAACATCATATTTAGTGGATTAAAGGTACAAAAATATGATCTGATTTGTCATTAATATTAGCGAGCTTTCGTTTTGAGGACGGACGGGCTCCACAACGGTAATCCGATACGAAGATCGATCTGCGCATGCGCCACCCTCCCCCTAGCTATCCGCGCGGACATGAATTTTGAGATTTTTCGTTCTCGAAGAGTTGCGGACAGCAGCCAATCAGCGCCCGTACAGATGATGTCATTGCAAATCGCACGTGCGCCCGGGTCGGGGGGTGTCAGGGGGTCAGATGACGTCACACGCACCGCCGTTCGCGTTCTCTGTCTTATTTTGCGAAAGCGCCTGTGACTCCTGCGGACGGACGGCTAGAACAGATTGCTCTTTTCCGTCCGCGGGGTTATAACGAAAGCTCCCTAATGGCTAGTACCGGACAGTAAGTAGTAAGGGACAGAACGAGTCTACCAACTACAACAAAAACACACACATACCACATTCATATAAAACATGGAATAATCATATTTATGATAATATGTCAAATTTGCACTAGTGCAATAGAATTGCCACCAAGTAGACACCCACTGATTCCCCTATACATGACTTCTGAGACGATTACGTAACCAGAATAACCCTAAGGTGGACATACATGATCTAATCATGTTGCTCTAACTTAGTTCATTCAACCTTGCTGTTTAATATACTTTTAAGTAGATTATCTTTTATTTTTTTTCTGATTTTTATTTTTACACTGGCCGTGTTTCACTCTGATGCTTCACACCACAAATTAATCACTTTATAATATCACATGGCTTTATTACCCAGCTAGGGGCTATTAGTAGCGATGGCCAAAGCACCATGTTTTGAGGTTTGGTCGTGTTTTAACCATTATCATCATTAAATCAGACCATTAAATGAGGCCTCCGAGAACGGGCGACCATCTAGACCCGTTGGACCGGATAGCGCTAAGATATTAAGCGATCCCAAATTATCGCGCTATTGTCGAGCGATCTGCATGGGTGGAAATTGGGACGGGAGGGAAGTGGATTCGGGTGATATGGGCGAGGAGGGGTGGATGGGGGCTGGGAGGGATAAGGAACGGGTGGATGCGGGTGGGAGAGGGGTGGGATATGACGGTGTTGATAGCGGGGGGGGGGGGGGGGAGAAGGGAGGGTTGGAGGGATGGGAGAGTGGTTCAAGTCTAAACGCTAGTATGATGTGCAGTGGAGCGGAAGGTTCAATGCCTGCATATTATTTTATTTGATGACCAAGGGATTTTGTTGTCTTCTTTGCATGTGTTGATAAACAAATTAAAACAATAAAAGCATGGTGATGTATTACATATTACGGATATGTTTCTTCATGGCTATAAATATTCTTTATGTCCTCGGATTTTTACTAATGCATCATTTCTCAATAATACTGATTAGTCTCGACCGATAAAGGTGTAATGCAATGCTGTGTGACATAAAGAAAATCGTATATGCGTTATGGAAAAACATTGTTTGTTTGACAGAATACATGGCACAACAATGACACGTTGCAGCAGCGTTAATCGCGTATCATACTGATTCTTGGGAAATGAACTTCCGGTTAACGAAGATTCTATAGCCATCGTCTAGCTTATGTCTTTTCATTCTTTCATAGTCCATCCTCAATCAACGTTGAGGTAGGCAAAACATCGCCGTGAGTGATTGGTGGTATTGTTTTCGTCCATGTAACAACCCTTCCATTTTAATATTACCCGGTTTACGAGGGTCGAAATTACAGATTCTGTGCGTTATTACGTGAATTAAATACGTTCCAAACTCTTACCGAAAGTATACTTCTCAAGACCAATCGATCAGATATCGGTATCGCGAGGTTATATCGCTTGATATCGGCTATATGCGATAGGGAGAATTGTACGCCATTGAGGCAATTTTTGTTTCAATAAACACAAGGCCAATACAATCAACCAGCACTTTGGCTGACTCCTAACGAGTTAACAAAAACAAAACAAAACACACTTTATATTTTCTGCCACTTACCACGAGGGAATTCCTCATTATTGGATGAACAATCACTAATGTAGGCTTTATCAGAGAAAAAAAGTAATCATTCAAATAGATCACACGCTCACAACTATGAGTCTGAAATAATTTGTTTTGTGTTGTCTATCATTTCTCAATTCACCGCGTGAGAGTATTCAGGTGTGAAATAGTAGGATGACGAATTTAGACAAATTAAATCAGATAAGCTTTAAAATGATAAAAGCGGGCGTTTTTGGTATTTAGAAAGGGCACGAAGAACCGTATGCTCTTGTACACTACGCTCTGATGATTATATATTAGATAATGGATTTTATTTTTGCATCCGGTAGAGGTTAATGGAAGTCATGTCGGCTAATGTCGGCCTGAACACACGGTGTGCATATGAAATTAAATCGATTGAATGATCTGAATCATGAAGGTAATCGTTAATGTGAGATATGGTACTCTTTTCTCATCTGTCTTACCTTCCTTTACTTCTCTCTCTCTCTCTCTCTCTCTCTCTCTCTCTCCCTCTCTCTGTCTCTGTCTATCTGTCACTCTCTCTCTCTCTCTCTGAGAACTCCCCTTCCATCTTTCTGACACTTTAACGTAACTTTTGTGTTTGTTTATTTGTTCCCTAGGATGTACATAATTATGGTTTCTCGCCGTCTTTATGTTTGTATTTCCTTGGTTGCGTGGTGTTTGTGCATGTTATTATTGAAAAAGATTTTAAAGTCACAGATATTGATGAATATAAAAGTCTTTAAAACACTTTATATCTATCTATCCTTTTCCTTCTTTAGGTTTATACTACGTGACATATGATAGCAATATTTTAAGTTACTAACGGTAACCAGGTAAATGTACCGAGAACTTTCCATAATTCCTCAACGATTTTCACACTGCATTGTACTATATTTTGCGTCCGATTTTTGTTTTCGCTCGTTAACCAGTCTACATCTGTACCTTAATTTAAGTCATCTCGTTATCAACACGTTGTTTCTCCTGAATATATTACGTGACTAAACAATCATCAACTCTCACACTTCTGATGATTCCTTACAATAATCTAATCTCGCAATCCCTCTCCATGTCCCGTTAATGCTGCCAATATTTTACTATGACTTGGCATCGTATACGGCGTATCTATCTACGCAATAAGTAGTCTAGACTCTAGACGCAACTTTTTTCCCGTGGCTGGCAATTCTCGGGGATCGCATAATATTGCTCGATTGGCTGGGGCTGGGTTTCGTCGCACGCAGTGTGCACGAATTCGGCCTGATTAACTAAAATTGCGTTCATGCGACCATCGCCAGAATCATGATTTGAATCAAGATTCTAATCATGATTCAAAACGCAAACATGAAACACGATAACGACAGAATCAGCGTTCAGGCGACCTTCTCTCCAATTACGTTTGTACTTGGATTCGGACCGGCCCAGCGCGCATCGCAGTGCACAGTTTGACCCAGGAAGTATAGGTCAGCTTTTACGCGCGCGTTTTCTGACTTCTACGTGGGCTGCTTGACTAGCACCGAAAATAGGCCGACACAATGACGTTATAGAATCATGATTCAAAACACGGTTGCGTTTAAGCGACCTTTTTCGAACGTGATTCTGCAGAAACGCGTTTCCAAACGCCCCTCTTCCGCATTTCATGTTTGCGTTTTAAATCACGTTTATATTCAATTTCGTCTGCACACAATCGTGATTCTGCAGAAACGCGTTTTGCATCATGATTCTAATCATGATTCTAGGGCAAAAAAGTGTCGCATGGACGCAACCCTACACTACGCAATTTGCGGAAAATGCGTCATTTGCATTCATTATGATCTGGATGATGCTTGTAATCAAAACGAAAGCTGATATATCGTGGGTTGTATTGGTTCTATCATAGTAATTAGGCCAATATCTAGATCTGTGTTTTGCTGCTGAGGCTGCATTTCATTATAATAATGGATTGAATTTTGTGAGTCTGTCTTTCGATTTCGATTGTGCTGATTCCATCACCCATCCCCCGTCTTCCTTTTCCAATTTTGTCGTTTCTCTCTCTCTCTCTCTCTCTCTTTCTCGCTCTGTCTGTATCTGTGAATCTCTGTCTCTGTCTGCCTGTCTGTCTGTCTCTCTCTTTCTCTCTCTCTGTATCTGTCAAGCTCTGTTTCTGTCTCTGTCTCTGTCTCTCTATCTGTATCTGTCAATGTCTACCCCTGTCTGTCTTTTTTTTCTCTCTCTCTCTTTATATATATATATATATATATATATATATATATATATATATATATACACTGCTGGTCATAAAGGTGGAATATTTTTTCACCAAATTTTCACAGCGTAATTATTACAACATAATTCTTGTCACAATCCTTGGAATATTTCATGAGATTTTCACTTTTAGACAATAGACCATTTTCGTATGCAATGCAAATTTTATTCACTGCATTCAAACAAAACGTTACTAATTGTAAACTCAAAGCTTGTCCGAGTAGCAACAATTAATAGATTCAAAGCGCATTCCATCCATTGAATCTGAATGACCAGATTCATGGGAATGCAATAACGCGTTACGACGCAGTGAGGGGGGAAGTTGTGAATACATTACGAGAACGGTGTATTTTAATCTGAACATTTGTGCGTGTCAGATAATTTATTCAGAACACAGAAATACCTATTGTACATCACACATTACAATCCGCAACTTTTTTTTCTGCCAGAAGCACCATGTATTATTAATGATACTGTGATGGCAGTTGCTAGTGGATTAACAGGTGCGATACTCAATGGTCATTGTGCATGTGTATTGGGTGTGTGGAGGTATGTTTCGCTAGTATGCCAAGTGGATTGTTTTGGAAGAGAGAGAGAGGGAGGGGGAGGGGGGGGGGGAGGGATGCGGGGGATGCGGAGAGCATGGGGAGAGGGGTGAGCTTGTGCATGTGATGTGTGAGAGATGTGTCATGGCAAGTGGGAGCATGCATGGTCATAATGGTGGGAACAACAATGTATTGTTATGTCCACCAAGGGTGCATCCCACATCCATTATGCACATGCACGTATGATGTAGATTAAACCGAAAAAGAAGATGTTCGATTGACAAAAAATTTATTACTTACTTCTTCTCCTTCACTGGAGTACTGGCAAACTTAACAGTTTACAGAGAGCAGGCTCTAGCTGTCAGTAATTCTTTAATGTAGAATATGGTGATCTGATCAAGGATGTTTAAGCACATGGAGTGCCAGCAGCCGTTTCATTCATGCAGATTCATTGTACTCTCCTCCTCGTCACACAAAAATGCTTTAAAAGATTTTCTCTTTGATCTATACGGGGATGTGTTATGGAAGGATAGGAAGCAACTTTCTTACTTTGAACCCATGTGCCAAGCCGCTGAAAAGTTATGGCGTTCTCAACAGGTGCTGTTTAGGTGTTTAAACAATTATGTGTGGCAACGGTTTCTCAGAGAGAACAAAAGAAATATACAGTCTCATTTCGCTTGTCCCGTTCTGTTAATGACATTAATACTTCCATGAGCACAACAGGTATCAGCAAACACAAAAAACAAGTTTTTCAAGTAAAATATCTCTGCTTCACGCAAACACACACAAACGCCGTTAATGATAACACACAGCTTAATATATCATTTTGAGGGTGGTTGAATCTCCCAAATGGACAAGTTGTCGGAAAGTGAATAAATTGGTCAATTTTGTAATTAATACAAATAGCTTATATGTCCGATTTTTAATGATTCCTCAATACATTTCGAAATAAAAGCAGAGTATTAGGATATGCCATTATCTGCCCTTAACTTCCTTATAGTTTGCAAACGAATTTGTCAAAAACAAAACGTCTACAGACAAATGGGAAATTAAAGAAATTTCTTTTTCACATGTTCAAGTTGACATCAGCTAAATGTCGGCTCGGCACATGGAACATCAAAGCATTGTCATGATTATGGAATTCTTGACATTCATGAGCACGCTTTAGAACCCATACAAATGTTTGAATGTATTATGCTCGAGTTTCTACTCCTTCCTATAACACTTCCCTGATCTATATGTTCAATGATTCTGTACATGCTCTAGATGACTTTTGCCTGGATTTGACGTATATGGAAAATCGGATGCGGAGAGGAATTTGGGGAAATATCCTGATTCCATTTGCTTGCGCAGTTATAAAGATTCAATCGAGGAAAATTGTTACAATATGGCAAAAAGGCTCTAAACGTGATATGAAGTTGCAGTTCAACAGTATCAATTTTTGCAATGTTACGCACGATATTCCATTAGAAAAATGCATGAAACATTACTTACAGAAATTTTCCTTTCCGACAAGTAACATGAAAAACGTGCCAAGCTGCGCCCAAGCTAGTATTTTCATCTAAAAAAGGACGAAACTTCGTGTTCGCTTGTTCTTATTAACTACACATTAACTGCACTATGTTCAGCAGCGAACGCTGAAATGTGTGTATGTATAGGGATGTGTATGACCTATTATAAAATCCAGATGAACGTGACGCTATCGCGTATGCATCATATTGTTGAGAGCAGAGGCGAATACGAGGCGGCTTCGAAGCTGGTAGAAAGAGAATTTCCGAAGTCACGACACCTGACCTCCTGGCAACCATCGCTTAACCTCTTCTTTTTTTTATCTTCTCTAATTTGCTCTGTTCCTCCGATTTCTAATGACAATAAGGAACGAACGTCCCAGATAGCAAAATATCTGGAGCCCACAAAATACCGTACACCCCGTCTGGAGCCCATATGGGCCAAAAAAATATGGGCCAAAAAAATTGAGGGATGATATTTCACATGACTAATCATACTTGCATCGGCTACATACGAACACATAATACTTATCCTATCCTCATCCTATCTTAACTGATCCTAGCCTATCCTTCTCGCTCCTATCGTATTTCTCAGTACACTCACTTTCACATAATTATATATATATATATATATAATAGTACGGAAACTTACTTCAAAAAATATTGGGTAGTACAATTAAAGATGAACATTTTGTTATAATAATTTTTTTTAATAAAACGGTTATTGGAATGTATGCTTAAATATTCCTTCTATCTAGTTATATGCCGGTTATGCCGGTTATCTATTCAAATGTACACAAATATTACAAAATTCAATAGGCCTAATGCATGCATGAATATTCATGAGCATCTCAGTGTGTGGGTTCTAGGTGGGGACAACCCATATGGGCCCCATATGGGTTTTATATGGCTCAGTCAACCCAGAAATGAGACAACATTGCCCATATACATGCCACATGGGGCCTATATGGTTTTATTTTCTGGGTTCTAGGTGGGACAAACCACATGGGCCCCATATGGGTGGTTCATAGTACATATGGGCCCCAGTAGACCCACATGATTCCCACATGGGCCCCAGATACTTTGCTGTCTGGGTAGCGCAAGCAAAGAAGCATTTTACAGACAATTGTGGTAGTAGAAGCCTTTAAATATAATTTATTCTGGCAGCCATCTTGGATTTGACAATGAAGTGATGATCGTATGAAAAAATAAATGTCAAAAATGGAAACTTTGAAACCCCAAACCCGAGAAAAGCAGTACTGTTTTTCATTTTAGCCTTTCCAGTGAATAGAAATGAAAGCATATGATATACAAATATTTCATGACCATGAGGGATCTTGTGGAATCTATTTGCACCGAGGTTAAGTGGAGGGCGTGCGGTACTATTTTCCCGAGACCGCAGGTCGAGGGAAAATGGTACCGCACGCCCTCCACTTCACCGAGGGGTCCAATAGATTCCACAAAGTTCCCGAATAAAGATCATGAAATATTTGTTTTATATCCTTCATTAATATATTCTTCGTTCATTAATTTAATCCTTACCGTGGACCTTGTAATATAGTGCCCATGCTCTAAGTTCCGAACGCAGGAGCCCGATTCAGATATTTTGTTATTTCCTGCGGCTTGAGCAAACCAACGGAAATTCAAGTTGCACCTTGGCCGCAACACCTCGGGAGTTCCGGCTGCGCGCCCAATCATTTTCCGCTAAAACGTCAAAAGGCAGCTGGAAAGAAATGTATCGCGTAGATTTTGCGTGTCGCGCATTCCAGTTTAATACCTGGGATGAATCGATGAAAATTGTATCGATCACCGATAGCCCAGATATCGATAGTCCAGAGGGAAAAATAAGACTATTTTTGACGTGACGTCACGAAATAGTACTTTTTTTCCCTCTGACGTCACGAAATATTACTTTTCTTCCCTCTGAGCTCTCTTCCTTCAAATAGTTCATCTATTTGTGGTCATGTGACACCCTTTCAACCAATCAACGGACTGGAATATATCAATGAGGGATATAATTCTAGCTATTAATTCACAATAACAGCAATTGAATATGCCAAGTAGTGCAGCCATCTTGGATTTTGCAATGAAACGATGGTTGTATGCATAAATAGATTTTATAAATGGAACCCCTGGCCCCAAAAATCCTAGAAATGTGGCATTGTTTTTCATTTTAGCCCTACCATTGGATAGACATGAAAGCATATTATTCTGGCTATTAATACACAATAATAGCCTTTAGATATGCAAAATAGTGCAGTCATCTTGGATTTTACCATGAAACGATGGCTGTATGCATAAATAAATGTCATAAATGGAATCCTTGCCCCAAAATACCCAAGAAATATGGTATTGTTTTTCATTTTAGCCCTCCTGAAATTAATTGAGCACTTACCTCAATACAAAATATATGCAAATGAGCTCATTATGCTAATTATGCAAGTGAAAAAATGCTCAAGGTTGCCACAGTGGCAACCAAGCTAAAATGTTTTTCAATACCCATCTGGAACAAGATTCCATCAAAAAAACCTTGCACTTATGAACATGTCCAGGTCGTGTACACAACACATGGGACCGTTTACAGGACTATTATGTAATCTTTCAATTACCATTTTGTCTACGCGTAGCCTTTCAAATACCAACAAAACTGTCGATTTTTATTCAAAAATATGTTATTCCACCTTTATGACCAACAGTGTATATATATTTACACCTTTCTCTCTCTCTCTCTCTCTCTCTCTCTCTCTCTCTCTCTCTCACACACACACACACACACACATACACATTAATATAAACGCTTATTCTCCTTCTGTTTGATCCTACCCACCTACCTATATCTATTATCACTATCCAACCTACCCACCTCTGCTGTTTTCATTTCTAATACGCAATGTCACGATGATGGTCATCCTTGACGTTTTGTATCATTAAGACTCCTCAAGACACGATGGAAATGGGAATTGGATTCCACTCCTTAAATAGAACAGCTCTTTAACTCTTTATACAACATGGGTGCACTTTAGCACTCGTAATACACGCGGTTCCAAAAGAGGAGTATTATCTCAGGCACCAGAAGAGTTAAACTGAACACAAAGAAGTTGGCTGGTGAGTCACGTCATGTGATATGAAACGATAGAGAGAGAGAGAGAGAGAGAGGGAGAGAGAGAGAGGGAGAGAGGGGGAGAGAGAGGGGGGGGGGGGAGAGAGAGAGAGAGAGAGAGAGAGAGAGAGAGAGAGAGAGAGAGAGAGAGAGAGAGAATGAGAGAGGGAGAGAGAGAGAGATGAAATAACAAATGGTCGAAATCATAACCTCATTTCGTCCATATCCTTTGTTCTGCATCGCTGCATTATTACCGTCATTAAAAGCCCGATATAAATGGTAGCACGCCTCATTGACTTGGCTTTCCTTTGTCATGGCAGCGACGGATCTCTTTTACGAGATGTTCCCCTATCGCCAATTTTGACACAAAATATTTCAAATACGTCTTCAAATTATATTTATCAAGCAATAAGTACTTCGTGTAATTGATCCACGCTATTATTACTACCATTATTATAACCTTACTATCGTGCTACTTCTACTTCTTCTACTGCTTCTACAACTACTACGACTACGACTACGACTACTACTACTACTACTACTACCACTACTACTACTACTACTACTACTACTACTACTACTACTACTACTACTACTACTACTACCACTACTACTACTACTACTACTACTACTACTACTACCACTACTACTACGACTACTACTACTACTACTACTACTACTACTACTACTACTACTACTACTACTACAACTACTACTACTACTACTACTACTACTACTACTACTACTACTACTACTACTACTACTACTACTACTACTACTACTACTACTACTACTACTACTACTTCTACTACTACTGCTATTTCTACTTCTTCTACTACTACTTCTACTACTACTTCTACTACTACTTTTACTAGTACTACTACTACTACTACTACTACTACTACTACTACTACTACTACTACTACTACTACTACTACTACTGTTCATCATTTCCCCTGTCTTCTCTCTGCGTTTCCTTCAGCGGGCCTGTTTCCTCCCTAATCAGGCTGCTTGAGCAGAGAACACATGTATTCAATTGTACTTAGTGGTGCTAGAATCGATAGAAAATACATAAAGGAAGAAACAGAGGGAGAGAGACAGAGAGAGACAGCGAGAGAGAATGAGGGGGAGGGGGGGCAGAGAGAGAGATATAGTGAGAAGTGGGAGAGACAGAGACAGAGAGAGAGGGTGGATACAGATAGAAGATAGGCAAACCATCGCAAAACTTTGAGGGAGATAAAAAATGAAGCGCATAAAAGACGAGGTGAAACTAACACTTGATTTGATTTTGTTAAGGCGAGAGAGGGATATTAAGAGATACGTACAGAGAGCCAAACAGACATACAGAAGGGGAAACAGAAAGGGTGAGAAAGTAGCTAGCGATCATTTCATTTCTCCGTCACCCTTAATTTCTCACGGGCTGCTAGCCGCGTGTAACCCTAGCTCGGAGGCAACCGAGCTCAGCTGGACAGTTCGGAGCGATTCGGCTATTGTTTCGAAGTCTTCTCCCGTCCGAAAGCGCCTGTCGATGACAGCTTGTTTTTAATCGGCCGTGTAATCTTGAAGACGACGAGTATCGGTCCTAATGAAGATAGCACATGTATAGCCGTTAATAACGAGGATCGTCGTCGCGAAAATAGAGGCAGGGGAGTATTGGATGTGAATTATGGGTGGGGTGGGGGTGGGGGGAAGGTGGAAACGGGTAAGAGGTCGTGGTGTTGGTGGGGGGGGGGGGGGCAGATGAATTACGATACAACCTAAAGCCTCAGTTACACTAAGATAAAGACCGTTCGATGACCAACAGAAAGTTCCAATGAATGACAACTTACTCCCGATACAAAACAATATAATTAACAATACTTTAATTAACAGTATTTCCGTCGACGTTTGTTGTCCCGACCACACAAATGCCCTGCTCTAAGCAGGTTATGATTAGCAACCGGTTGGTAAATGAGTGGCTACCGTACAGGGTATGACTAAAATATTGCCTGGATAAATCTCTAAACATTTTTCCATGAAATCTAGATGAGCGAACAAAAGGAAAACAACACGTTCATTGTTTTTGGTTGTTCGCTGCCGGTCGCCAGTTGGTCGCCGACCACCGAAAACATGTCGGCAACTCCTTTTATGTGCGGTCCTTTTCTGATATCCTTCGGTAACACTTATCCTGATGGGACAACGCTATGAAAAGAAAATGACATTTTTGTAGTTTTATTTGTAAATTGTCCTGCCTGCTCTCAATCCCACCGTACAATATTTACGTAAATGATTAAGACCGACCTTAAATTAGAATCCATTAATAGAAATTGAAACCTCGAACAACAAGGTACTCAAATATAAATATATACCCTATATAATCCGCTCTATACTAAATTGAACACAGCTAAATTTAGTGCAAGGATTATACACCCAAAATACTACATTGTATTGGCTTTGCCGATTTTAAAGTATTATGGTTTGTACGTCAACCTACGTTAGGGGTATTTACAACAAATCCTTTTCGAGAGAAAAAAATGTATTTGTACTTTGACGTTTCTTTTCAAAATGGAAAAGAACCCAGAAATCCCTTCACTAAAATCTTGCCGAATAGTCCTTACGGCGGACTACTCATGAATATCAATGAGCCAGATTAAGTGAGACTCTTAGGTATTCCTTTCTATGTTATCGTGTCTTAATCCATGAACTAGAACTCGCTCGCGTGGTTAAGTCGCTGCCCGGTAAGCAGTAGATTGCTGGTTCAAATTCTTCAGGCTCCAAGATCTCCAATATTAAGTCTAATCGAGAAGATAAGCACATATGTCTCTTACAACAGCTTTGAACGGATTAAATAGCTCATATTTTTGTTTTCAAAGTAGTTTTTGCCAGTCTATATTTCTGCAGGTACTAGACGTCATTTTAGAAACCCAGCAAAATCCATACGGATGTAGCTTTGTTTCAACAAATATTGTTTTCTTTGTTATTGGCTATTCTTTTTCATCCCAACCTAAATAGCAGTGGAGCTATATGATTGTAAGATTTTATTCACATTTTCGTTACGGTGTAATACTGATTCATGCCGACGTTCAGGACTTTTACAATTCCCACAATTTTCAACTAAAAAGTGGTTAGAAGGGATTTCACCGTCAATCTTTTTGGGAGGTGTTTTCTTGTGACGCTTCAACGTCGAAATCATACCAACGCGAGACACGTATGCGTTGTGCCCCCCTCTCTGTCTCTTTCTCTTACCCACTCTCTCTTTCTTTCTCTTTCTCTGTCTGTCTATGTCTTACCCCCCCCCTCCCACCCCCCCCCCTCTCTCTCTCTCTCTCTCTCTCTCTCTCTCTCTCTCCCCCTCTCTCTCTCATTCGTAATGTTCTATCCCATTCTGATCATGACACGCCTCTTGAATCGCCTGCTCGTCTATGTTCACACAACCGTTTGCGACCCGGGACGCCTATTGAATGGGAGGCGGGAGTGATACTGGTGTCGCCACACGTTGAGCTGTGCATGGAAACAGGCCCCGAGGGTGTATCATGTAGCTGTAATTACACCTCCCAGCGCTGCGTACACCACCTCTCTAGAGGGGAGGTGCTTGGTGAAGGGTTGCTTTGGTGGAAGGATGCTTGTTTGGCGGGAAGGGATGCTTGTTTGGTGAGGGCGGGCAGTGACAGGAAGGAAATATATATGACGTCCTTCGGTGTGTGGGATATGGGAGGATAATCAAAGTAATTAAGGACGGGCAAGAAAGAGTGGCAGGGGGATGGAGGACGTTGCCAGCTGAGAGAGAGAGAGAGAGAGAGAGAGAGAGAGAGAGAGAGAGAGAGAGAGAGAGACAGACAGACAGAGAGAGAGAGACAGAGAGAGAGAGAGAGAGAGAGAGAGAGAGAGCGAGAGAAAGAAACACAGAGAGAGAACAAAAACACAGGAGAGAGAACAAAAACAGAGAGCGATAGAAAGAGAGACAGAGAGAGAGAGAGAGAGAGAGAGAGAGAGAGAGAGAGAGAGAGAGAGAGAGAGAGAGAGAGAGAGAGAGAGAGACAGGGGGGGGGGGGACAAAAGAAACAGAGAGTTAGAGAAAAAAAACCCACAAAAAATGCTATGGATAAAAATGTATGTGCTTGTTCCTATAGCGTGTGTGTGTGCGCGTGCTTAAATGTAAATTATCATTTATTTCATGTAAATGCATTTCGATGAAATGACGAATGAAGGTGTGCATGTTCAGATGTTTGAGCTTGTCTCTCTATTTGTTCGTTTGAATGTGTGCACGAACGTTTGTGTGTATGTGCACGAACGTTTGTGTGTATGTGCGCGAGCATGTGTGATTGTGTATGTCAGTATGTTTATGATTATGTGTAGTGTGTGTGTTTATGTGTGTGTGTGTATGCGTGTGAGTGTGTGTTTATGTGTGTGTGTTTTTTTTTTTTTTTTTTTTTTTTTTTTTGTGTGTGTGTGTGTGTAGGTGGGGTAAGGTGAGTGTTAGAGAGCTGAAATTGTCAAGGTAATTTCAGGTTCCAGGAAAGGAAGAGGAAAAAAGTAAGATAGTGAGGGAGATTAACATCCCATAATAATATATTGCGCAATATACATTTCTGTTCTGCGTTTCCATTTGAATAACTATTATGGTGCCATTCACGTAAGTTAAGTCAGTAATAAATGCACTTCAAATATAGCTGTTTTTCCGGCACAATAAGGGTTAAAGGGTTACTAAATTAGAAAAATAAGTTTCCACTAATCTATGTAAAATTAGCCACTAAAAACGAATTTCACATTCGTTTGCCGCAATAAAGTCTCATTTTGATGAAAATTTGAAGAAAAAAAAATGCA